>JRUX01001043.1:0-65347 GCA_001407235.2 Kudoa iwatai
TTTTTAGAATATGTTAGAAATGTATTAAAGCTAAATGAAGATACTGAAAATTGTACATTAGCACTTCTTGTATCTCAACCATGGTGGGTAATTATATTCCAAATACGGTAATCAGTTATTTTTTATTTATTTTTTTTTAATTGAATATTTATTAGTAATGGAAAATTGATAGAAGAAGTTAATTCTACGGTAGAATCAATAAATGAAAAAATATTAAATGATATACTTCCACATTTGTTTCCAAAAATAAATTTACTATCATTAGAAAATATGAATAAAAATGCTTCTACTAAATTTAGTGATAAAGTTGGATTAATTGTTCATAGATTAATGCTTGTATATATCTCTTGTATACGAATATATGGAAATCGTATACAATCACTTGTTAACAGAAATGATAAAATTTATATGGACAAAATTTTAGCCAATTGTATATTATCACTTGTCACACCTATACATTGTAATAACAGTGAGAAATTTAGCAAATTTTATTCAAGTTTTGAACAATTATTTGAAAACTATGAAGTAGATATTTTAAATTTTTTTAAAGAAGATTGGAATTATTCATCATTTAATATGAGTGAACAATTTTTTATTGATATCTACAATGATTATATCATGATTCTTAATGAAAACTATTGTGAAGATAACATAGCTAATAGAAATGGTTCTAATAATTTGTCATCCTATGTATCCTTTCTTTTTTTAGCTTTGTCAGATATATATTATATCTTCAAAAAAAGAGATTCTAATAAGAAAAATGTTTTCATACTTAAAAAAATATTATTCTACATCGCTTGGTGTAAACAATATTATTGTAGTGATAATTTTAGGGTTGTATTGAATTTTTTGCAATTTAGATGTGATTATCATAAAAAGATTGTTAAAAATCACCAATCATTACCTCCAGATGAATTGGCTTTACTAAAATCATCAATGATAAAAGATTCTTCACACGCTACATTACTAGATAAATTATTTAGTGATGTTAAAAACATTAAGTTGTAGATATTATTTTTTATGGAGTGTATTTTTTATATGCTAGTTTTTTAAAAATATTATATCCTATATTATTTTAATTATATGAGAAGATTGTATCTTATTTCAATGGTTTACTACTACTTGATAATAAATTAATATCTCTACATTGTTTAAACTTATTTACAGTTCTATAAATTACCAAAGATATTTGATATTTGCATGCTGAACGGTCAAAATAATGAGGAACTTGTTTAAATTTTTGTTATAAAATGTATCAAAATATATTTTAGCTATTCATTTAATATAAAATTTAAACGTTATTATTTTTGTGAAACTTTTGTTATATATGGTACAAGAAACATTAATGAGAAGGTAATACGTTTAGACTATAGATAGACCTCGTAAAATTCACTAATGTGGCTATAAAAGTAAATTTAAATATCAAAAGTAATGTGTAAAAGTTGGCTATGATTATATAAATGAACTTATTGATTTAACACACAATCTTCTGACCATGAATTGTAAGCCTTTTATTATTACTACACATTTACCGGATGTTAACAGTGCATTTTATAACTGATTATTATAAAACACAGTAATTTATAAATTTGTTAACAAATAATGCAATACTTATAAATCTGGATAAAAAATATGATTGTTGTGGTAATATTGACTGTATTTTATGTGCCATATCACTAAATTGTTTCATTTTGATGAAAAATCTATAAGCTGCTATTGGAATGACCAAGAGTCGTAGTATACGTAGTAGTGATCACTCAAATTTTATATTAAATCGTAAAATATATTCTCAGGTAGGTGTTAAAGCAAAATAGCTAGTTAAAAATAGCTTTAGATACTATTCATTAGTATATATATATGTTTAATATGGCCACTAATACCTACTCTACTATTATAATTGATAAAGACTAATCAAATTACTTACTAGACCTCATAATCTACAAAAAAAGCCACATTTGTTAATAAGAAACATTAAGTGTGTATTTTTATATAATACTTTCTAGCAATTAGGATCTGATACAAAACAAATAATGTTTAAAATAAGGGCCTTGACAATGATTTTCCATAATTTTCATGCTAAGTACAGAAAACGATCATAATAGTATATTTATGGAGGTTTTAATACTAAAAGATTAATTTTTGTTTGGATAGTAATATAATAAAACTTAAAATTTATTATTTGTTAACTAATTGGCTCATGTTTAGATCTATCATATCATGCAGATATGCTAAATCAGTTTTTTACAATTCTAACTGCTATAAAGAACTAAAGTTTAAATAGTAGATTTAAAATTAGAAATAATTAAAATAATCCTTATACTTTTTTTACTTTGAGAAAAAAAAAACTTATTTTACCTACGTCAATTTTTAAATAAAATATATAGTCTATATGATTATTAAGACATTAAAATTTTAAAATAACCATAAACTTAAGATGACAATATAGAAAAATGATAATCTCTAAATTATGATAAATAACAATTGAAATTACTTTTTTTTTATAAAAATAAAACACATATTTTTATTAAAAAGCACCATTCTAATAGTATGTTTTTATTTCAATAGAAAATTGGTAGTGGAGTTTTATTGGTGTCTAGTTAAATCGAAAGATTTTTTCATAATTTCAGCCTGTTGTTCCACCTAATATCATTATTTTATCAATTTTAGCTATCAATTTTATTACTGTTGAAAACCATTTCATATTTGTATCAAATAATTCAATTTTATGAGCTATGCGCATTGTATTCTTGTCATCAATCGATGCCGGCATACTTTTAACTTTTTCCAAATCACAAAATTTATCAACTAAGCAACTAGTTTCTCTTTTATAATATCATTAAATATTATTACAGTAATAAATAGTAAAAACTTGAATGCTTTATTGCATGTTTCTACATCATTTTTAATTCTAGAAAGTATCATGTTGATAGGTGTTTTTATACTACCAGCGTTACGTATATCATCTAATCGTTTCTTTATAGCTTGGTTTGTAGTTTCATGTAACTTCTTTAAAGAAATAGTTATAGAATCTAGCAACAGATCAACCTCATCATCCTCATCCATATACCTGTGCACGCATCCAACACTATCAAGCACATGTTATGCATGCAGATACTAAGTAAAAAACGTAGATATTAATTATATAGAACATTCTATTGATTATCTTATTTCAAAGTATTTAGTCTAGTATTTTAGTAGATAGTTTAATTATTATTAGATGGATCGATAATGTGCTTTTAGCAACAAAGATTTAATTGCTAATAACTTGACAAAAACACTAGCATGTGCTAATGTTAGTTGTATTTTTCCATAGATAATATAGAATAGTAGCTAGAACCACATTATATACTAAACAATTGAGGATAGGACTATTTTAAAGCTACCAATAACTACATAGATGTATGACAGTTTATAGAATAAAAGAGGTAAAAAGCAAAATTTTTTTACTATTTTTAAAATATAAACAAACGTAACATACAGTAAATGTTATGTGTAAAAGTTATAAAACTCCTTTAACTAGCGTCCATTCGCATGTCATCTATCACATTGTTAATGAGATCATTCTTTAAACATTTTTCACTGTTAAAAATAAACTATTTTTTGGATTAAGTTGAAGAAAAACATGCTAAAGTTCTACAAGCTAGTAGAAAATTCATCATATAGATATATGTATGTTGCAGGTTTATATATGTTCAAATGAAATTATTTTGTATGATAGATTCTTTAAAGTATAAAAAAATTAAAAACAACATCAGTTAGTTTATTGGGATAAAATATTGTGATATCATTATAGTGGTGGATGAATATTCAAATGTAAAAATTTTATTTAAATTTAATGCACATTTCCATTTGAGAATGAAGTTGATTGTAGTTGTCGAATTGATTTATACGCTGAAAAATTTGATCTTCAGAAAGATGCCTAAGTGGGCTACCAAGTAATTGAGCACATGAAATAGGATCATAATTAGAGAGTATATCCTTTTCATGATATTGAAGAATCATCATGGCACTTTTAAAAAAAGTAATGGTTCCTTCAACAAAATAGTTGTCAAAAATTCTTGACACAACTTCCAATGTAAAAATTTTGCAAAAGCAACTCATAAGCCAATCTAAGAAATATAAAGAAGGCGACAAATTAATTGCATGGATATGAGAAACTAGCTTGGGATTTTCAAGACTCATGACAGTTTCAAAAAAGATATATATCTCTTGGAGCTAAAGTTGTATTAAAATTTGATAAATAAAAAAAAATAAAGGGGTAATATATTGAATATTAACTAGTAACAGTACTTTATTATAGTCACATGTATAAAGTGCTGTAAAAATTGGTTGACTGATTAGGTTATTAAAACAAACAAAACAATCATATGGTTCGAGGTTTAAAAAGAAAACAGCCATAGGATAGGACATTCCTTGAGTCTAAAATATTTCTTAGAATAATAAAATTATATCAACTATGAAAATTACGTATCCAACATTAGAATTGTATAAATGAAAGGTATAAAGCAACTGGCATAGATCCTTATGTAATGGATAATCTTTTTGAAAAAGTTTCAAAGGAGTAAATGTTCTTTCAACATCAATTAGAATAGAAGAATATATATCTTTTTCTGATGAATCAGTAGATATACTTTTATCATCATCATTAAATGAGTAATCTTGATAGAATAATTGATCAAATACTTCTTTGGCAATAGATATTTTATTTTGTGAGCATAATTTCCATATTTTACCACGTGTATATGTTGGAATTCCGCAAATAATTTTTTTTCTAACGTGTTTGCTACTTAAACCACCATTAGAATTCCAATTGTTAATTACTGTATTCCAAAAAATAGAATCATTACTCATTTTCTGTTCTTTATTATTAGTTTTAATGGTCTCATCTACAATTATTTTTGTTTTTTCATTAATTTTTCTAATATTATTTTTAACAATAGAATTGTAGAGTTTTTTTTGTAATTCTAACTCATTTTTAGGTTTAGGAGGCAATCCAGGAGGACGTTCTACCATAGGTAAACCAATGGCACCATATTCCATTAATAGATCAGCCTTAGTTTCAGCTGCTAACTTGGCTTTCTGTTGCAATGAGTTTTTAGAAAATGAACAATTCAAGGATTTTGTCTCAGATACTGAATCATTTAAGGAAATAAAATTTTTAATTTTAGCAGACAACAATCTAATACTTGTATCTAGTGACTCTGATTTTGATGTGTTAATAGAATTTTTGACTGACATCTTTCCAAAGCTATCAGCATTATTATCATTGATTGGTTGTAGTGTAGGACTATCACAAAAAACATTATCATGGTCATTCTCCATTAGACGAAAGTTATATGATGCTAATGTCGACACATCAATACCACTTTTAATCCGACGATGTTTATTTTGCTTATTACTTATTTTATGGACAATCAATTTATCAATCGTATCAATGTTTTTATTATTAGAAGAAATACTAGCATTTTTAGTGTTAGGGATTCTTTCCTTTACATTTTTTAATAGATTACTGTTACCATTATTTACATAACGCTGACTAGTTGTACTATTTGATATAGATGCACATTCCGCATAGTCATTCAGGTTTACATCAACAAATTTTTGTTTAGAAAATAATTCTTTATGTTTTTGTGGCATATTTTTATAAACACTACTGCTATCATCAACATATTTGATTGGCTTTTCTGACATGAGGTTACATCTAAAAATATATCATTTTTATTTATAAGTAATCAAAACAAAAAAATACAAAAATTTAGTATTTGAAATTTGCTGGTAATTAACCAATACTAGCAATAAAATCTACAGAACAAACCCCTCACAGCTTTATGTATGCCGAAGAAACTTTGCTAAATACGCATGCGCACAAATTAAACTATTATTACAGCGCAATCTCTTGTTGTTCTACTTAATTAGTGTCTAGTATACATCTTGCTTTTGAAAAATGAGAACTGAGGTCGATAAAACATATATAGAAGTTAAATCAAAAAATAATGTGAATAATATTGAAATTTCAGATGAAATTAAGCACAAACTTTATCAATCTCCACATGTGGTACCTCTGTTGCTATTGATAACTATGTACAAAAAATATATTATTGAAAAAGTGTCTATTTCATCTTCAGAAGATATTATATTTTCTTTACCTGATAAAGATAACACACAAATTCTTTTATACATCTATTCAATACTGAAATATGATTACATTGATTACAAAAGTTTTGAAGAGGATGTAAAAAGACTTTTTAATAATGAAAAAAAATTTTTTGAGCTATTTCAATCTGAGTAAATAAATTAATAATGATATTATATTGTGCTATTAATTGAATCATTTCATTTAATAATTGTTTTAAATTAATATCTTTTAGAATGAAATATCTATTGAAAGATTTGGCATGCTTTATAAATTTTATCAGTAATGTACGGGATAAATTTGCATACAGATCTAAAAACACTATTTTTTATAATGAAATAGGTATGATTGCTTTCTTTGTTAACGTTAATGCTTCTCAAAATCAAAAAAAAACCTAGATAAAATGTTAATACTTTGTATATAGGAATATTTTTTATAATTATAAATATAATAATGTTTTAAATTCATTAAGGAATATCATTTTACAACCTCTAGTGTAGTAATTGCTAGAAGTAATGTTGAATTATTAAAAAATTGTTTTAACATAAAAGTTTTTTTAAATTTTTTGATGTGACAATTTATTATTTTGATATTGTAAGAATTAGTTCTTTTTTGATCATTACCAATTATATATGCATATAAACATATCATATAATATTAAAAAATATTAGAAAGCAAGTAACTTTGATATAGTAACGTGCTGTTTGTATGCTAATAATTAAAAAAAATATACTTTTTTATATAAAAAATTAGATTTGTCAAAATTGAATAAAGTAAGTCCTATTTTATGTGGTGTCTTTACTATCATACCATATTTATGTTTTTTATTATTACAATATAAAAAAATAAAGATAACTTTTAACAGTTTTTACATTATTTTTTATGAGAATAATGTATAATTTTAGATATATTTGTCTATGAATGTTTGATATCATTTGAATGTTGTGACATTTATAGCTTGATGGCTCTGATTAAAAGTTTAAGCTCCATTATTACTGGTATTAATGATTCTGAAAACTTGAATATCTTTAGCAAGTTTACCATTCTTAAAAATGAATATAAATATATCAATATAAAACATTATATTAAGTATTTGGTACGTACTTTATACATCAATAAATATTTTTCAGACATAAACAATTTTTATTTTAAGTAATTATTTTATTTTTGTGGTTAATGAAGAGTTAAATTAATCGTCTTAATATAATTTTTTGGTAAAAATTATTAATAATTAGCGTTAATATGACATTTCTCATTGCTAAAATAAAATATGGGTAATCTCATTCAATTTTTTCTACACTAAACTAAATTTATTTTAGTTTTAATACCGATCTAATTAATAAATAAATAATATTTACTATATTTAAATTGTTTTTATTGTCTAAAGTAAAATAAATTGTGATGTTCATTTATAAATGAGCAATCATATTTATTCTCTTTTATAAAAAATGATGTAATTTTAGTTTTTTTGAATATTTGAAATAATGTTTTTTATTCTTTTAATTTTTTCTATTAAAAACAATCGTATGAATATAAAAATTATTGTTTGATTTTATATAAAAATGGAATATTTAAAATATTAATCATTATTTATTAAATATAGGTTATAAGTTTTGAAAAACAGCAAAACCTTAATAAAATTCAATCATTTATTGCTGATTCTACGGATCTATCAAATTTGTTTCCCCATTTAAAAGCTATTTTAGTAAAAAATATAATTTTCTATTTTTTTTGTTATAATTTTGTATACAATTTAGAATTATTTCATTAATCTTTATAAAAAGAAAATCTCTATTGATGAGGAAAACAATACAAATATTAATTTGAAATGGAATTGCTATGATTTAAGTATCTTAAATGATACCCCATCAAATAAATATAAAAATTATTGTGGAAATACAAGCAATAACAATGATACAATTGGCGGGGAAGCTAATATTAGTACCCGTGTAAGTGACAAAAACTATACAATAGCACGGGATGAAGATTATGAAGAACAGTTTCGTCTTAAATTTGAGCTTATAAGGAATAATTTTGATGATATTTTACTTGAATTGAACCAGAGTAACATTCCATTTCATAAACTTAAGCGTATTGTTACTTTTCTTCATCAATTACTCTACTACATACTTTCATCTAATCGAAAAACAAATGTTGAAATTTTTCTCCTTCATTTTTGTTTTGTATATAATATAATTTTAATTTATTGATTGTACATTGAAAATAAATATTTAGTGTTGGAATGCATATATTGAAATGAACTTTAATATGGCTTCTGATTTGGCAAAGGTTACTACTTATACTAATGATAGCTATGAAAATCTTGAAATTGTTAATATTTGGGATTTAAGTCATTTAAAGAATGCAATTACATCACTTTCATCTGTTCTATCCACTTGTGATACATCCAAATATCGACCACAATATGTTGAAAGATATTATGTAGTTTTTTAATACCTATTTAACTTGGATATTTTATCATATGGTATGATTTAGTTAATTTACATATTTTTTTAGACTTTAGATTGTTTTTTAAAATTTATAAAAATAATTCACTCATCACATGTTATTGATATAAAAAAGTAATTAGTTATTGATTTTGAATATAATTAATTTTTTTGTATGTTAGAATTGATGAGATAACAAATTTTTGTAGTATATATCCTGATATGAACTCTATTTGTGTTTTCTATAGAGCCTACTATTACCAATCAATTGGTTTTGTGTAATATTCTACTGTATATGTTGAAGTTAAATTATTTAATCTTAAATTTTAGTGAATCAGCAAAAATTCTATTAAATACCATTATCACTTCTAATAAATTTATATTAGAGCAATATAGCCATTCATATTCAAATAATGATCTTTGTACCGCATATAATACCTCTATTTATAATAGAAAATCTGTATTATCTGCTTCTTTATCTTTACTTTTAAAACTAGAAGCTAAATGCAATAATCTTTATGAAATGGATAAAATTGTTAATAGTGATATTTTAAAGCGATATATTGAAGGAAAAAATATAAATGTATTTGTTTAGAAATTCATTCTTATTTTTATCATTTTATATTTAAGGACGATAATGTTCGATTTATTTACCATCTTAATGGACTTTTACAGGCTGATTTAAGTGGAGATATTATTAAATATCAACAATATTTACTCAATATGTCAAAATATTATCATGATTCTCATGAAATTTTAAAAAATTAGTAATTTTTTTGTGTTTTATATTGATAGTTTAATCATTCTTTTCTAGTTACTATAGATATACACTATTAATGGATGATTCAATGCATATATTACATGATCTTAAAGATAGGTAAATAAATAATCAATTGTATAGCCACATTTTGATGTTGATTTAATATAGTTTCAATTTTTTATATGAAAATTTTCCAAATACAAATGAAAATAGCGAGTTTACTTTATCATTTGGTACAATTGATACTCTAATATGGTATGATAGATATTTAATTTTAAAAGATAGTCACATTTTTATGTTTAATTTATTAAAAAAGATTAATATATAACTTGATGCCATTACATATTTAAATTTAATAACATATTTAAGCTTAAAATATGTAACTTTTTCATATATTTACTATTATAGCACATAATGTATAGATGGTACGCTATCTTTACTATCTACTATTTGTTAACTATTAATAGATTTCTGTTTTATAATTTAATTATATGATTTCATATTTATGTATATTAAAAAATAGCAATATAATCTATTATGTATTGATATAGTAATGCTATTATTTATGTGAAAATATTGAAACGTATTGGAAGATATTTTGAAGCTATACAAGTTTTAAGTATATGCGTGCAAAAATGCGTAGAAATAAATTTCAATAAATATCTTGTTGTTTTTTCCAAGCTAATGATTTCATTGCTTAATATTAAAGGAAAAAATTGTGTTGCAAAAAAAATTCAAAAATCCATTGAAAAATTTTCTTCAATCTATTGTGGACATATATAAATTACTTCAAATATGAAATAATCCATTTGTTTTATATGGTTGTTGTAGTTTATTCAACTTAAATAATGTATGTATGTAATTAATTGTCTATATATTAATCATGTCTGTTTTAATGGCTATTTTTCTTTATTTTATAGTAGTTCTATGTTATAATATATAGGAAATTCTAAAAATTTTTAAATTAATTTTAACATGAGCTTCATGTTCAAGTTTGCTATATTTCTTTGCCTTTTATACTATTAGAACTAGATGATAGAATATATATCATTCTATGCGATATTTAAGGGAATTAAGCAAATATATGCCATGTCATACATAAGATTACAGTGAAACTATATCGTAACATAGATAAGATTACTTTAATAAATCATAGTCATTAAAAAACATATATCTATAGACTGCTTTTTTATTATATTGGAAATTATTGTTAAAAATAGTGGTGATATAGTGTGAAATATGAATGAATAGAACGTAAGGTGTACATATAGTTACCTTATTAGAACCTATAAGCTAAACGCCATAGTAAATTAATGTTCAAACATTCAAAAGCTTGAATTATAAAATAACGGATTAAAAAAAACATAAAAATAAAAATTATTTACATAAACCATACTCTAGACATAAAAAAAGGCTCGTTCAACACTAACAATTACAAATTTATTCTTCTTCATGTTAAATTAGTTCGGTTAGAAATGGATTAATTTTAGTTATATTTAATATGAAAAAACTAAATAAAAATTGAAATAAATTAATGTAAAAAGAAAATTAATAAATAACATTCAAAAAAACCAACATGTGAAATTTAAACGAGCAAAATTAATGGTGATGGAACATTATTACTCTTCTGGAATATACTTATAGTATTGTACTTCTGGTTTTGGGTATAGAAAGTATCCAGCATATATAAATGTTGCACATGCTATATTAAATCGAGGGAAAAACTTTATATCTCTGATATGATCAACAAAACATGCATGAGTTAATGATACTGCAATTGAGGCTGCAAGAGCTAATGATAATGCAATAAAAACAGAAATAATTTAAAGGTATTTTATTTATAATGCATACCCCAACTCATGTATGATTCAGCAATACGTAGTGCTTCTCTTCTACTCCAAGCCATATTTTAAATTATGCGAGCATGCGTAATACAATGTTTATTTGATGTACACTAATTATAAACAGTAGTAAAATAAGAAATCTACTGTTAAAATTTTTTGATAAAATAATAAATGAATAATATGGTTATACTAAGTAGAGAAGATATGTGAGGTATTTCAATGTATATAGTTTGTGATAACGAATAGATACGAAGATTTTACGGGATGAATGTGTTGCCTGATGGTTGCCAAAAGTTACAACAGGCAATGCTTGTTGTAAGTGAAGAGCAAAAAAAGGTTGACATTGGTAAAATATTTAAATAAAGATTTTGAAATTATTTTTGTTTGCTATGATTTTAGATTTGAGACAGTGTGCTTCTAATCTACAACAACTACAAACACAAAAATATGAATGTGAACTTGTACTTCAAGTAATAACATAATAAATAATAGTATAGCTTATGATATACATTAGGAAGTAGATCGTTTAAATGACAGTCATATATTGTACAAATTGATTGGTGATGCTCTAATACCACATGATATTGATGAATCAAAAGTATCGATAAAAAAGAGGATTGAATTTATAATTAATGAAATGTAAGTATAAGCATATAATAATAATAATAATGTTATAAATTAAAAAATAAAGTAATAAACACAAGAATAAAAGTGAAGACCTTATAAAAAAATCCCAAGAAAATGAAACTAAATTAAAAGAATATCAAGAAAATTTAAAAAAGTTAGTATCTAAACCATAATATATATTTATATACTTCAATATTGTTTAATATTAGATAGGATTTTTTACATTTAATAGCTTTTTTTTTCGGTTAAATTATTGTATCTTTAAATTAATATAATCAATAATAAAATACGTTTATATTAGGTATAAGTAATACTTGAAAAAAAGGAATATATTGCAGTATAAAGATTTAATATTTAAATAGATTTAAATTATTGAAAACTATTGGTCATGATCTAAATTGTCTTGTAGCTTTAAACTATTTATAAGATATAATAATATTAAGCATTTTGCATCTTTTATAATTATTTTTCATAAATTATTATCTAAACATGCTCTATATTTTAATTTTATTAGTTAGTAATTTATTTGAATGTGTTTTAAATTTTTAGTGATTCCCACATTATATAAATAAAACAAATATCGAAAAAATAGTTATTATATACTATTTTTAATATAGTTTGAAGTAAATGTGAATTATATGCTGAAGAATACTTGATAAATCAGTTTTATAATTACTTTAAACTGTCTAATCGAATCATTATATTTTTTTTATTGTATAAAATAAGCTTTACTTTATTATTAACCTTTGAATGCGTGTTTAAGTATTCTTTTTATATGAAAATTAGCTTAGTTTTGTACAATTTCTTTTCCATATTATTATAACCATTCTTTGCTTAATAATATTTTCATATTAAATGGCAACTTTTGTGAAATGTATAAAAGTGATTGATTTTTGCACCTAAATTTGTCCCTATATGTATTGTCATATTTGCATACAACCTAGAATGTTTAGATCGTATATGTATTGGCGTCATGTATTTATATCCCTAGATATAGTAAAACTAACATCTTATCCCTCTGATTAAGCATTTTATGACAGATTTAAAAATGTTTCTTAAATATATAGAGTTTTTTTTGTGGTTCTGTTAAACAGAATGTGCTTGATTTTTGTCTATAATAATTATGATTGCTCTATTACTTTATATATTTGTTATATGCGATTTCATCTAACAATATAACTGTATAGGATAAACAACCATTTTATTCATATAAAATTAAATATAAATTCATATTATCAAATAATAATGAAAATTTATCCATAATGACAGTTTTTATTTTGATTATAAATCAATATTAATAGTGTATAGATACACAATTTTTCCTTCTATAATAAGTTATTTATAATAAGTTCGCAATAGATTCTTATGATTAATGAATAAACTATTAAACAATGATCAGTTTTTATCATTCTTGAGTTAGAATAAAAATCTTCATCACTAAGCAGCATAATTTAAAGTAGATTTATTAATAACAGCTACTTGATAATTACAAGTTGTATCAAATAAAGAAATATCACGACTTAGAATACATCAATACCTTATTTTAATGCCAAAAATATAAAAGTATCTATAGAGAAACCACTTTATTCAATAACTTAATGAATTACTGCTGTTCGATGAATTGGTTAATAATATTTATGGTCTGAATACGTTAGGTAAAAGGTAAAATTAGTTAATTAATTTATGTGATAATGTATTTAATGGTATATATTTTATTGAATGGGATCAAAATAAATTAAACAAAATAGATTTTTTAAACCTTTTTATACATTATTGTGCATGGAATTTAGAAAATATACATATGATGGCGATCAATTCATCAATGTATATATATTACAATATAAAATAGGATCTATATGTTTGATAAAAATATTAATTATATTTTATAATTATAATAATGGATAAACTGTGTGGAATGGTTTGAAAAATAAGTTTGACATAGTCGTAATCATTCCATTTCGGTAAAACGAACATACACGAACATATTTGAAATGGGTATGAATCCATGGTATAGATTTTACGGTGAAATATATAGATTTCTTACTGGAGTAATTAGATAAACATATTTTTTTAATTACTAATACTATTATAGAGACCTTGGGTACCTGGATACAAGTTTGAAGATGTAAATTTTTTTTCAAAGTATTTCACATTTTTATTTTATTATTAGTTAGTTTATTATTTAAAATTTTTAAATCATTAATTAGGGTTGATGTTGTACCAAAGATAGAAAAAGCTTATCCATTAAAATTATCAAATGATGATTATTATAAGCGTGATAAAAGAAGAGAAATGAGAGCTCCTATAGTTATTTATACAGCATCAAGCAACTTTATTATTAGAGATAAAATTGATAAACAATTGAATGAATCAAACAATCAAAAAGATACTAGCGTGTTGAATTTATCAAAATAAACAAATATTCATGTAGTTAACAGGAGAAGGATTATTAATTCTTTTAAAAATTTTTATGTTGTAAATGTTGATGGTTTTTTTCGATAAGAGATGTATAGGTAAATAAATTAGCCTAACTGTAGTTATGACGCATGCGTACATAAACTATCGCGCATGACAATTATCTTTGAAAAAATGGATAGAGACAAAATCATAGTGGGTTATTTGTTTTCAGAAAAAAAATTTAACAAATTAAAATTAATTGATTTGGTTAAAGAATCTACTAGAAGTGGATTAATTGAGTTGGTTGCCATCGATCCCTATAAAACATTATTTGATCAAAATTTGCACCAAATTGATATGATTATTCATCGTGTAATAGATTAATATCTGATAATATAAATTTAAATATGATTTATACGTTTGATAAATAGGTACATGACTATGTGAATAACATAGAGGATATAGATCCCGATAAATACCTTGCCAATTTGAATTATGAAGTATCTCATTATGGTATTGTGCTTTTGGATGTTTTTGAAAGAGTGAATTTATTGGCTGATAGAAAAAAATGTCTAGAGATGTTAGAACCAATATCATGCCAATCATTCCATTCTTTTATATTGAAATTACCCCCAACATTAGAAATAGAAAAAGGAACTAGTAAATCAATAGTTGTCAGATTAATTCACAATTTTCTTGATACGAATTATCCATTTAAAAATAATCAAAGTATTTTATATTTTAATTAATTTAAGACAGTAAATTGTATTGAATTATGTTAAGAATCAACACCATTTCTTGTAAAAACTACAAAATGTGTATATTCAAATGATAATAGGTTTCCATATTTTTTATTATGGAAAAAATTTTAAAATAATACAAAAATATATAGATATAGGATGGGTCTTTACTTTCACACTGATTCTGATGTTTTTGATGATATTACAGATATTATTCAAGATAGTTCTATAGTTGTACAACCATTCTACAATCATAATGGAATATTGTATAAACTTTTTATATTGGATAATAAATGGCATTTAGCAATTCGTCCATCTATAAAAAACTTTGATTTTAACTATCATCATGAAAAAATTAAATTTATGAGTAATAAAGTGAGTAAAACTGATTCCAAATGTGTAAAATTGCATGATGAACAAGATTTAATGGACATTAAATTGAATGTATGATTATTTTTGATTGTTTGTATGTCAAAGAAATGATTAATCTATTATCTATATATTGATATTTTAGTATATTCATTTTTTTTAACAATGAATAACTAAGCATTAATTTCCTATACTTTGAGTTGTAAATGAAATCATATAATTTATTCATTAATATGTTTAATAAGTTTTTGTTCACATAAGGATAATATCCTTTATTTATTTAGTTAAAATCAAGTAATAATAAAAGAATAAAAGGTTTTTATTGTCAAAATTTTGATTGGAATGATCTTGATAAATTGGTTACACACATCAAAACCCTTATACCATGTCCGTTACTTGGAGTTGATTTATTACTTGAATGTAATACAAGAAATTTATATATTATTGATATAAATTATTTTCCAGGATATGATGGTATGTTATTTAATTTTTAATTCTTATTCATGCTAATAAATCTATGTATATCATTTTATTACTAAATATATTATCATACTTATTGTTAAAGTTCTAATATTTAATTTATATCGTAAATTTCATTGTTTTTAATATCCATATCAGATTAAATATTTATATTTTATTAATTTTTCAAATGACTACTAATTTATGATTATACCATTTATTTATTCCACAATTTAATTTTGCTTCTAATATATATGCGCACGCACAAATTACAAGACAACTTATTAGTTCATAATTTAAATTTTTATCTAATAGAAATTAACATAAAATATATTTATTATTGTTATTTCATTATAAAAATACTCAATATTTTTTTTTGTCACATATTTATAATAAATTAACTATATTAATCTTTAATATTATGTTAAATTTTTTTATTTTAAACTGTTATTTTCACATTATTATACTATCTTATTTAAAAATACTTATATTCTTACGTTATTTTTATTAATTCATGTGCTCAAAATAATAATGACAAATTTAACATGAATTATATATTTTGATTACTATATGATATCATTTTATAGTTTGTAGTATATGTAATGTTTATTACAATATTTAAATTAAATTCTATATGGATAGTGAATTTTTGTATTCAAACATACCTAACATAATATAGTAAATAATTTTTATCATCTCAATTCCATATTCTATAAGAGTTAGCTTTACATCACTTATAATTCAACTCAATGTGATATTTATGTATGAATTACTATATTGAACTACTAAAATTTATAATTCATTCCTTAAATTAATATGTTTTTTTTTAAATTCTTTTATTCACCTAAATAAACATACTTGAATGATCATTTGGCTCCATTTTTGTTGTTTATTATTTACATTCTTTGTCAATATAATATTAGTCTATTACAATGCGCACATCTGAACTAGTTTTATCTACTAATTCTGCGCTATCTAGACATTTATATTATTATGTTATAGTATCATGTTGATTAATAAGTTATTTATCTCTTTTTAATATGATAATTTCTATTATTGAATGATAAATGTTTATTTACTGAGAAGAAACCAATAGTCTTGATAAATTATTAATTACATATTACCGTTTTCTATTCATGGCAAATATTTTTAAAGCTTCTACGTTTATTAAAGATATAAATTACAATTAACGATATATTGAAAATAATTTATACTACTAGTATAGTAGCAATAAATTTAATATATAAACTATGTTTTATTCTATAATGATAAATTTTACGAATAATTATAATAGTTGCCATTTAAATTACAATTAACAAATTTTTGTCTTTTTTAAGAATATAATATTTAATGTGCTAAAATATTGTATAAATAAATTTGTTTTAAATGGATTGACACCTTTTAAATAAAAATTATATTCAAGCTAATTATCAAGCTAAGCATATTAAATATCTTATAAAAAAAAGCTATAAAATAAAGTGCAGCATATAAGTACAGTATTTATTTAATATTTGATAATTAATGTAGCTTTTTAGTTAAATTTCAAAATAAAAATTAAATGAAACTTTAAAATATTAATATACTTTATAGGTTTCACTGATAGTCACGACCTAGGAGAAGCATTTATTGACCTTTTTATAAAATATTCAAAAAAGAAATAAATATTAATGTGATATATTCTATTAATTATGCTTTTATACAGAAAATGTTTATTTGATAATATTTTTCTTTCTATATAGTTTAGATTTTGCAATTTGTTTGCTAACTTTAGTGCTACCAACACGTGTTGCCTGTCTTGATGCGTAACTGGCCGTCGATCTATCTCTTTTACCACGTATATCTAAAAAATAATATTTTATTAAATTAATGGTCAATAAATTTACCAATTGTAACATTCGGTGGATTGGAAAAACCAAATGAATAGCATATGCGAGCAAGATCAATTCGATTAACATTGAAAATATCTTTATTTGAATGACTAGCATAAGCATTTATATAGGAACGGAAAGCTTCTTTTGCAGATTTATTAAGATAATAATTAGATGATATAAGTTTTTCCAACTATATTTAGAATTTAATTTATGGATTTAATAAAAAAAGATGACTTGATCCTGAATATCAAACAGATTAGATTTTTTAAAGTCGTATTCAGTGAAGGGAACCTTCATTGAAGCCAAGTATTGCACAAATGGTAACTCTTCAAAAAGCAAAAACATAACAGCTTTACCTTTAGAATTAAGGCCTCTAGCAGTACGACCAACACGATGAATATATTCTTTAGGATCATCAGGTGGATCATATTGTATAATCCAATCAACTTCTGGTATATCTAATCCTCTTGCGGCAACATCAGTACAAAGTAGTGTGCCAGTTTTTGCAGCACAAAATTGCATAAACGTTGATGTACGTTTTTGTTGTTTCTGTTTTCCCTATATTGAAAAAGTATGACAATTTAAAAACACAAGGTATAAACAAATATTATTTTACATGAATATCTAATACAGGAGTATCAATATAATTCAACAATTCTGAATAGAATTCTACAGCTTTGCACGATGAAAAGAATACCATAATTTTTTTATTTTTATTGCGTTTTAAAAATGTAAATAACATCAAAAAGCGCTTCTCTGGTGGAACTACTATATAACCTTGCTCTAGAGTATCAACAGTTGATGTAGGTTTGTCATCATCAACACCAACATACATTGGATGCTTATTTAAAGACAATCTAGCTAATTCCATCACGTTTTTAGTTTGTGTTGCAGAAAATAGTATAGTTTGACGATTTTTAGGAAGTAAATTAATAATCTGTCGCATTTCTTCCTCAAACCCTATTTCTAATATTCGGTCAGTCTCATCAATGATTAATCCTTTTAAATTTTTAAAATTAAAACCCTCAGTATTCTAAATTTAAATAAATAATAATTTCAATGAAAGCAAATTTGATAATCAAACACACTTGAATATGATCAAGCAATCTTCCTGGGGTTGCTACAAGAAGATTGACACCTTTTTTTAACTTTTCTTGCTCAGCAGATCTATTAGCTCCTCCCATAACAATACCAAATGTATGACGATGAAATTTCAATAAATCACATGCAACACCATATGTTTGAAGTGATAATTCTCTCGTTGGTGAAATAATTATAACACCAGTTCCTATAGAATATACAATCAATTGTAAACTTTATAATGTTACTATTATTTGATAGTTGAAATATATACGTTACAACCCTATACATAAAGATAAAGCTTTAGCGTAATTTTCATTTATTAAAAAGTATTATTCCTTACATATTTAAAAAATAAACAAAAATCAATCTAAAACATACCATTTCTAGGCATAAAGTTCAGTTTATACAATAATTCTATGGCTGGTATAAGGAAGGCCAATGTCTTACCACTTCCAGTCTTAGCAGCTCCCATTACATCTCTATTAGAAATGATTCTATAGATTAAAAATGTATCAACAATTATACTTTCCAGCTAGTAATGGTACTACTGTTTTGTATTGAATTTCAGTCATTTCTTCAAAACCCATTTCTTTAATAGCTTGTAACGTATATGATGAAACCAATTCTTTTAAAGAATCGAATTTTACAGATTCTGGAACAAATACACCTACACAATATTTAATAATAAAATTACATTACAATAACTATTAAAATCAAACTATAACAGACCTTTTTCCACTAGTTCCAATGCAGCAGTCAATGATTTATTAACTTTATTAGAATTAGTTATAGATTTAAATAAAATATGTTTCAATTACTTTCTTGTTCTTTGTTATCATTAGATGTTGTTGCTTCTTGTTTAATAATGTTTAATTCTATATCCAAATAAATTATCACATCATAATTTATTTAATACAGACCATTTTGAGTGATTTCTAGTTTCTTGTTTGCCTTTATTTCATCTCTAAGTTTCTTTAGTTTTTTTAATCTCCTCACAGACGCATTGTCCATATTGCAACCATGCGCAAGCGCACACCTTAGGCACACCTTAGATCACACTAAATTTTTGCGCACGCTTCTAACATTTTAGCTCCATAAAGTTGGTTATGGGTGGTGAGTCCGATATCGTATGTCTGAACACCAACATTTATTACAGTTGTTTTAATTGTTATCAATATTAGATAAAAAAGTATTTTAAACATCCATTTTATCAAATTTAAATTAAAAGATATCTATATTTTTATTTTATAATAACGAAAAATATAAAAATTGAACTATTATATATAAAGTTAGTTCTTATTAAAAGTATATGGTATTGTATTTGATGAAATCAACCTATGTAAAAAAAATAGTATAAATGCGCTGCTATATATAGAAGATACTGTAAAAGTAGATATAAGTATATACTTAATTGAAGTTTGTTTATGTCTTATCAGGAATAGAAACAACAACATTATTATTAGCAGACTGAGAATCATTACCTTTTGTACTCATGGGTAGGTATAATAGTCGACTAGCAAAATCTTTGTATGAAAGATCCTCTGCATATCGCTGAATAAAGCTTTTAATATATTTTTCTCGATCTTCATAGCTAAAATATTTTAAAATGTTATTTTATTTCATCCAAAACTACAATAAAACTACATATGTTTATATAGAGGATTAGACTTTCGTATGATAGACGACGCAGATATGCATGTATGAAGAATGAGATTGGCTAAATTTTTAAAAGGTACAATAGAACCATCATATAACGGTCCTGTAATAGTTATATTATGACGTTTAAGCATTCGAATTCGGAATAATGAATTTTTCATAGGATATATTACAATAATCAGATCACCAAATTCTGTGTTGATAATACCTCGTCGAAATGGTCGGTCATTTTCTGACCAAACAATGTGAATTTCATCATTTCCAAGGTGTCTCATCTAAAAAAACATAATTTATTGACAAAAAAATAATTGCATTATTCTTTCATTTAAAAAAATCACAAAAAAAGAATTCAACCTTTGTAATGATACCATTATTATCAGATAGTGGTAGTTTGGTTGAAATATGAAAAATAATCTCAGTAGAAATATTAGAAAAATAGATAGAAGATTTTCCAGTATTTTCATTTCTTTCTAAACCCCCCATAAAACCAGGATGCTTTGAAAGATCAATTTCCCAGCCCAATTCTCTAATAAACTGTTCATATAATTCACTACCATTCACATTGCTTAAGATTGAAAGTTTATCTTCTTGGTTATTTCCAACATAAAATACAGCAATTTTGTACGTTTCTCGACTATTAATGTGTTCATTTAAATATATTATATATATGCATGGAATAATACATTGGTCTTTTATCAAGTTCTTTAAGTTCACTCCAAAATCTAGGAGTATTTTTAAGACAACATACTTGATTTCTTGAATCAGGACTCAAAAATCCCATATTTATAAGAAAATCTCTTGAAACTTTTAGAATGCTCTCTTGTTTGGTATTGTTTTTTAATAATTCAAATGGGTCATCTTTAAAGGATTTGTTTGAAGTGTAAATAACTTCGTCTAACTCATTATACATATCTTCAAGAGAACAATCTTTGTTAAGTGATGACTTAAAAATTCCCATCTAAAATTCATATAATGATAGCTATATAGGTTGTACATAGTTTTTGTTTGTAATGTTATAATAACAATATTTTATCAGCTAGCTATAAGAGTAATGAAGATAATTATATACTTAAAGAATTATTTAGGTTAAATGTATAGGGTTTATTATTTCAAGAATAATTTAAGTAAAAGAAAATAAAATGTTTACATCTTCCAAAAACTTTCTCACTAAACCTTGATTACTAAGATGATCACGCCTTAGATATTTGTTAATATCATCTTTCATATTGTCTGTCTCATTGATATATTTATTTATAGCCTAACATATGATAAAAATTAATATTAAGTAGACATAATAAATACTTTTTCTAAAGGATCATATAAATCTTCTTGTTTTCGATAAACATATTTGAAGAGTGATCGATTAGTGGTTACATTATCGTCTATTTAATGAATAGTTTGTAAAAAGAGATTAACAATTGTAAAATGTGAAAAATATTCTCATATACCACATTTAGGGAATTGTAAATTAAAGTCATCTACAGCTTTTATTTTCCATGAAAACCTTCCTTTTGTACTTCGAACAATAAAATTTGCATAATGCTGCTCAGATGAATTGCTACTACCTTCCCCATCAGAATTCTAGTAATTTTTATACTAAAAATATAAAAATTTTTAAAAAAAAATACTAGATTTTGGTGAAAATTATTTTCAGTTACAGTTAAAATTAATTGATCATTAATTCCATAAGAAATAGTAGCTGAATTAGAATCATGGTTGCCATTGTACTCTACATCGATATCATCAATCATACAAGAAGATGAACAGGGACCGAATGGTAGAGGATATTGACCAAAGTAAATCATGAGCATTGAAATAACCTAAAATGGTATTCATATATATATATATAGGTATGAAAAGAAATATTATTTTAATAAAAGTTGATGAATTATAAACTTTAAAATGAATAAATATATTGTTGTCTATGTAGATTTATTTTAATATTTAACATAAAACACAAAATATTTATTAATTTCTAGTTAAGATACAATTTTTGAATGTAATATACGCATAAATTAAGTCATTAAAACAAACATACATATTTACAGGATGATATAATCATTTGTCGTTTGAAATGTACGATAGTGTTGTCATTCAGTTGCTCACATGCAAATGAAGCAACGTTCGTTTCAGTAGGAATCTTCATATTATCAACACTGGAAGCCGGTTCAAAAAAAGTTGAAGGGACAGATTTTGTGGATACACTACTATCAATGGGTTTCATAAGTAATGGTTCACCACAAATAATTTCGCTTAAAACTGTAAACTCAAAATTATTTTTTAAAGTAAAATCATCATTTTCATCGATAAATAAATTCAGTGTCTATCATAAAATGTTTAAAATGTAGCATCATAGCTGTTTAAGCATTATTTAAAATATGGCATTACTTGGCGAAAGTTATGAATAAAATCTTGATATAATTTTTTTTCTTGAAAATCATCAGCATTCAGATTGATAGTAAAGTTAAGCATTGACAAAATAAGTTCAGATATATACTAAAAAATGTCCCAAAAACAATATTTATAAAATATTAAAAAATTAAAGTGTATATCTGATGATTTACATTATAATAAAATTGATCAAAAATTTGAGAACTTTCAAGCAATTTATAATTAGCATAAAGTGCATCCAAAATACTCTACAAATATTAGTTAATACAAAAATAGAAAATTTAAGCCACTTTTAACATCATAGATAATATATATGGGTTAATTTTTTTGAGATCATCAATAATAGAGTTGAGAGTCAATAAATTAGCTAATGCTACTGAACATACAGAACTATTGGATGTTTTCAAGTGGAGTAACAAAATAGCAATACATTTTTCAATAACATGATCTGGATTAGTGTTTATATTAACATAACTAAGCACAATTTGAACAAGGCAATTCAGTGCTAAAGCTCTATTTTAAAGTCAAAAATTAAACAAAAATATAAAAAAAACCTATAATAGGAATTATATTCACATAGTGAAACATTCATTATAAGATGAACAAAATTGAAATTTAAGAAACCAAGAGGAACAAAACTAGTTGATGATGGTTCTGGTGGTTTTAACCCACTGTTACAATATATATCCATAGGAATTTCAATATCATTAAATTCTTGAACATAAGTGTATATATTACATAGAAGTAGAACCATTTGAGGACATTCAAACTATTACAAATATAATCATTAAGAAAAAGTAGATTTCATTCTAAAAAATTCACTTAAAGTTCATTTTATATAAAAATTATTTAATGGAATTAAAGTGTTCTACTACATACTATTATTATTAATGTTTAATACTATTTATTATACATTATATGTATATATTAGAGTGGGATTTATTTTCTATTAATTTTAAATTTCTTTTATGAAAGCAATAGAACTAGATTAAATAAAAAATGTTCAGAAAATTTAAATTTATTTTATAGATAATTTATTATCTGTTAGAATAATAAAAAATTAATCAATATTTAAATTAGTGTTATATATGCGATAAAACCGATTATATAGTCATTAGTGTACAATATATTACAACTATATTTAATTAATAAAATTATTGTAAAAAAACTTTTAAATACATAATAATTTCAAAATAAATATAATTGATCATGTAAAAATAATAATTATCAAAATTATTTAAATAACATACTTGGTTGTATTTATCTTTAGATGAAAAATAATTGTAAAAAACACTGTAAAAATGGGGGATTAACAATGTTATGCCTTCAATTTCATAGAAATATAATGACGATGAGTTGATCATTAGCTGATAAACAATGTCCTAAATTTTTTTTGAATACCTATGACAAATATGGTAATAATATTTCTATTACTGGATCGTTATATTTGATTATTCTCATAACAGTATCAATAAGATGCATAATATAATCATCACTTAGTGGTATGTATGGATAATCTTTGCAGGTCATTTTTAAAAGAAATTGTAATGCCATTATATATGAATCTTTGTAGTTGGAGTCATAAATTTTAAGATACTAAATACAAAAATTTAATAAATTGAATTTGTATTAGAATGACAATTAATAGGATTTTTTGTAAAATAGTAAAATTATATGTAAAACATAAAAGTTTTCATTAATATTTTTATAATATCGATATAAAAATTATATTTTTATATATTTTATATTAAATAAACTGGTTTAAAACTGTCATAATCTTATTCATAACGCTTTAGTAATAATTAAAAAAATTTTTTTTATTAATACACTATATTTTAAGTTAAATGACGATTGATAAGCATTGTTTATGTAAAATTAAAGAATATATGCTAATATTCATCATTTTTTTTGAAATAACTACTTTTTTTACTTATCATAGCTTAGCTTACCCAGTTCTATAAAATGAATGATGTATAAGCTAATTACATTCCTATATAAAACCATAATAATTTACTAAAATTCCCATTAATATAGGTTACTTTAGTAGTAGTACTTTTTAAAAAACTCATTTTAAATACTATCAAATTAATATGCAAATGAAAGGAGTATAGCATTAAAAAAACATGCTTAAATTACGCCAAAATAAGAACCATATGAATAAATACCTTAAATATTGTTGTAGAAAAGAAAAATAGCGGAGGGACCATTTGAGGCATTTTAGGAGTGCACTTATTATCATCAGAAATTGCTTGATTACAGTGCACCTATAAAGATTAAATAAAAAATCTTTATTATAAAATATTTTATACAGTATAAAGTTGATTCCATATGTCACAATATGTAGATATAATCATTTTTCGATGATTTTCACTTTCAATTTCTTCAATAGCACCAACAATAATCATAAAATTGCACCATAATTGAGGAATTAAATTAATTTTCCAACTAGTATTGATACTGTTATCCAAGATTTTATTTGATAGATCGAATCCCGATATCCCAGTATTGCTAACATTATTTTTATCTAATTTTAAACTAGATGACATATTGTTATTATTAGGTGATGTTGACCACTTAATAGAATTTTCATTTAATATGTCACAATAAGATATAGTTTCATTTATTTTAGAATCATATAATGACTCTTTTATAAATGAAGATGGTGTTGTATCACAAGTTTTTGTTGATGACTGTTCAACTGGTGTTGTAAAATCATCATTTGTATCACTAGGTGCTTCTTCGTAAGTACTCACTATTTTAAGGTTGATAGAATTAATTAAGAAAGTAATGGAATTACAATTTGGAGAGGAAATAGTGAGAGATTCTACATTCATATTATATTTAAAAAATTCGTCATCATTTTCACTTGTAATATTATCTTAATATTAAAAAATTATACATATGTACGCTATTAAATTTTATAGGT
Organism: Kudoa iwatai; assembly: GCA_001407235.2. Taxonomy (NCBI): domain Eukaryota; kingdom Metazoa; phylum Cnidaria; class Myxozoa; order Multivalvulida; family Kudoidae; genus Kudoa; species Kudoa iwatai. The sequence goes on from JRUX01001043.1 coordinate 25,704, forward strand.
TGTATAAGGTATAATACCATTAGAACCTTGATTAGTAATAGTAGTAGAGTGATGTACAGTACTTTCAGAGTTATCATTTGAGTTATGCTCATCAATATCTTTTAGTGAAGTATCTGAGACATCAACAATTTCCTTTATTTTGTTAAATTGTGTCATAAATGCTCTACTTAAGGTGGCAGTCATTGTACAATTTCTTTTGATATTTTTTCTTAGTCTAGAATTGTCTAATTCCATATTCTTCCTCGCAAAACGTTTTTCCTTTAATCGTTTCAATGGAAGATCATTTAAATCTATTTTGTATAGTGTTTGACATAAAATCCATGTCAATTTATCACAAGCATCCTATAAAAAAAATATTAATCACTAAAAAATTTCAACAAAATTTTACTTTCCAGGCTACTAATGCATAATTTTTAAATTTACATTCATTGAAAAATCGATATAATCGAGCCCATCTTTCCGGTACAATAGCTTCCACACAACTTGCTCTAATCCACGTTACTAGATAAGTCTAATATGGTTGTTAGTAAAATTCATTTGAAACAAACATAATGATGTATAGAGTGTAATGCACTATTTAATAAACAAAAAAAACTGCACATCATTATTATATATTAATCACTAAAATATATTCATAAGGATTTTAATGCAAAGTACGATCTAGAATAAACCCTATAAATGTGTACTAATAGATAGCCTTATTTTAAACATTTTTAAGGAATAATAAAAATATATAGGCTATTTGTATAATAACGCTTTAAACTCAAGTATCTTGTAACATTATTAAAATAGTAAAGAAATTTATATTTAATAAATTACAAAAATTCATATATCTTAAAATAGGCTGTATTTCATGAATATATAGCCTAAAACTTATTATTATATAACTTTATAGTAGTCATATTCAAAATTTAATGTAAATCCCTATATTAATTTAGCTCCTAAAATAACACAGTATTCAATTTTTAGCATTTAAAATGTTTAATTTATATGAAATTAATAAATTGTTTATAATATTGATTATTTACCAAGTTTTATCTCCAAACTCAATAAAAAAAGTGTAGATTATAAAAAAATATGCTTATTTATTTAAAATAAATCAAGGTATATAATAATAGAAAGTGCATAAACTTATGTTTCTTTAATAGATAAAAAAACATTACATTCATGAGGTAGACATAGATGGTTGAATATTCTTCTAGAGCAAAACTATCTATAGATTTTGGAAGAACATTAGATGCCAAATGATTTAAAACATCCAATAAATAGCACCTTAATAAGTATATTAAATGTTTCGTTATTTTTATAATCATATGTTAACAATATATACCAGTTATACTGAGTAAGCTTATTTTCATTGATTGAGACAAAAAATCGTATTATACGAAGTACAACTTTGCTATATTCTAACTAAATTATAAAAACACTATCAATATATATATATCATTATAATTATCAAATAAATATTAAAATAAATAAAAAAAACTATGTATTTATACTCTTGATTACTTCTCTCATGGTAATTTTACTAAGAAAAGTCATAAAAAAATATACATAAAGAGTTTGACTGCAATCAATTTCACTTTTTTCAAATAAACAACATGCAACAGATATAAGCAAACAATGGAATCGATCATATGAAACTAAACCGTTAATAGTAGTTGAGATATCATTTTCGTTTGTTTCAGTGACATTCCATTCCTAAAATACAAAAATACAATTTGATATAACATTTTTTCTTTAGAAAACACATTATTCAATGAAATTAATTAAACACCACAGTTACGTGGATCGAAAACTAGTATGTATTAAAATTACCGATAACCAAACATTGAAAACCATCAATGATAGGTAAATTAATATTTCTTCATTTTCATAATGTTTAAAGGTATATCTTAATGATTCGAGTAAGAAATTGAGAATGGTTATATCATCAAAGACACAATAAGCAATGGTTGCTGTGATATCTGAAGAAAGTGACTGCTTTTTAAACGTAAGTAGCGATTCATCAATAAATTGTAGTATACGATCTAAACAAGCATTACATATATAATAAAGTAAAAAAAAGCTAATTTAGATTAATTATCAATCAGTATAAACACCATTCAACAATAATAATAGTAAGATAACATTTTTAAAATATTGCATAAAAGTTCTCTCATAATGTAAAAAAATGAGATATAATTGATTATAAACATATTTCAAAACCACAAGAATGCTTATTAAAATAAGTAATGACGCAACACTCGAGACACATAAAATCTTCAAAAATTATTAAAAAATCAAAAGAGCAAGCAAAAAATGGACACTTTATTATTAATATATCATTTTCAATTGATTATATATGTTTGTTAAGATAAATATAAACAATTTTCTATAAGCATAAACGCTTATATATATATAAAATAAAAGTTTAGTTATAAAAATGAATAAATATCTAATTATTTTATAAATTAGAGTGTATTTACTATCATGCTTAAAAAAATAATCAAATCGCTTCTTAAAATATTACTATCTTTTAAAAGTACTATTTAATTTTAATACCGATATTTTTATATATTATACATCAAACATTTTCATTTAATATAATAGCTTACTTAGAAAATCCGTCTTATAGAATGCTTCAGTATGGTTGTTTTCACATGCACTATTTTGAAGAGCGTCTGTAGTAGAAAAAAAAGGATCATCCACATTAACATTTTTATTAATTTTTATATCAGCATATAAATTCCATATTAACCATTTGCAAAGAACAATACAACAGCAACGTCTAGTGCTTTCATCATGGCAAATAAGATAGTCATCAAGGGATTCAGGTTCATAGCGGTAATCGGTAGTATTTTCAACAAGCATACCAAGATCTACAATATCAATATTTTTGTTTTGGACATAGTCTACAGATTTGAATAGAGTATTGAAAATAGGTGAACCAATATAATTTATAAAGTTTCGTAATAAGATTGTTGCAATGCGTCTTTTATTTTTAGTAGATTTATCATCATATTCAATGACATGTATTGATTGAGAGAGATATCGCAAAAAATAATTAAGACATTTAATTGAATCTTGTGGAGATGGTGAAGTTAAAGTCTGTTGTAAGGGTGTGGTTGACGTGACATGTTTGTTATGTGATGGTATCGTAGCACGATTGATTGGTGATGGCAAAATATCAGAGTTTAAAGGGTAGAAAAATGATCCATCCACTAAAACTAAGCTATCTTATAAAGTTATTATAAATTCTAAAATAATATAAAACGATAAATATAAATTTAAATATATGATACATCGGTTAATTTATTAATTATATTTCGTTTAATATTGTATCTAGTTTCATTATTTGTTTTGATAATTAATTATAGAAGTAATAAATGTATTTTTTTAAAAATAAAGCTATTTAATGAAGCATTATGTAATAAATATTATTAAATAGCAAAGAATTAATTAAAAATATCCATAAAAAAATGATCAATAATACATTAACATGTGCAAGCGTATATATAGCTTATATTTTTGATATAAGACAACATGAATTATAGCACCACACGTATATATTAACAAAATGCACCTCAATTTATTTACAGTGAATAAAAGAGTAAATAAATAAAATTTTATTTCTATTTTTAGTAAAAAAAATACCTGAGGGATTTTTATGGGATAATGTCGCTGTTGCATTAGTTTTCAAAGCTAATGTATTCTCTTGAAAATTTTGATCTCCATGTTCACTCATTGAACATCCCTTATATTTAATTATACCAGGAATGGCAAGATACATTAATTCAAGCGCTTGTTTATCTGCGGCATCGTTTAAACATGCAAGCCAATTAACATATATTTCAATGGTTTTAATTCGTATCTGGTATAATAAAACAAAATAATTATAACATTTTTCAATATGGCTTTAATATACATCAGAGGAATTTCCAATACCTAACAATTGTCTAAATATTCTCACTAAATAGTAATTATGTATCAGTTTAATATATATGAAAATATCGAGTATGATTGTTATAGGTATCAAATCGACGTGCAATAGAATAGTCAATCTGATAATAAAAAAAAATTAGCCCTGTTTTATATTTTAAAAAGTAAATATCTACAATTTTTTGTTATAAATCAATTGATTTAAAAGACTAATATATCAGATTATCTACTCCAAATGATACCAATGCAGTGAAGTAGTTGTGATTTTCAACTAATATTTAGTAATCAATTTAATAAAATCTTACAGAAACAGTTAAATTGCCATTGCTGATGGATTAATTCCGGTAAACAAATGGTAATACTCTAATATCAAGACACAATTCAAAATAATGTTGCATGCGAATGGTATTTTACTTTGACAATATATAATAGATGGCTAAGTTCATCACCATAATTTTTCAATGTTGCTATCAAAAATGAATGAAATAAAATTAAAAAAAAATACATTTTTTTATCGATAATTGGAGAGATATGAATTGTTCATAAAATATATAAAATATATCGTTGTGATGCTTTTTGTAAAAGTCTATTAGATCTTGATACTTTGTTTGAGCTTAAATAATTATAAAAGTGTTATTTTTTAAAATTTTCATCTGCTAAGATTATTAAAACTCAAAAATTCAGTTTACCTGTTATAGAACGAAGATGTTTGTATCTATCGTTAAAATCACGCTTCTCATCAAGAAATTTGGTAATGTTAGAACTTAGTTTTTTTGAACTATCACTTGTTCCTCTCCTGTTATACATCTATCCTAATGAAAAAGGCCGGGTGTTGACGAAATACAATTTAATAGGATTATCCGACTACACTTTGTTCATACTCAAATAAAAATCTCTTTAATTTGCAGAATTTAAAAAAAAACTTTCCGAATACAAAAAAAATTATTTATATTATATTAAAAGACAAATAACTGTTTATACCTTATAAAAACATTATTTGTAATCATTTAAATTGGTATGCGCGGTACATCAATGGATGTGCACTTTTGTTCTTCGTTCAGTGTCGAGCGTTTACGTTCACTCAGCAACAGTAAAAGTCTCTTTTATGTTTGAGTTTCAATGTCTAGAAGCACAAATTTTTAATTATTATTAGCTTTATAATTGGAGCATATATTTTTGATTCATGAAATAAATAAAAGGATTTATTTAATTTTTTTTGAGTCCCTTAATTAGCTGATTAAAGTAGTTGTGATATTTAAAAATCATATTATAAGCGAGGGTATTATTACTGATTTTATTGAATAATGATGTGTTGTATTATAGTAAATCATTTTCAATTCTTTAGAGTGGTAATTACTGATTTATTATTCATTCATCAAAATTACTCATCTATTTGTACCATCCTTTACAACTGATTGATTGCCAGTAGCATGAAGAGTTGTTCGGCTGAATAAGCCATTATTTGTATACTCTATCTGCATGTGATATCAAATAATTATTTATTGGTTAATGAAATCTTTTACATAAAGTTATAAAGGTGTTATTTTTATGCTAGAGTATTTTCTACGATCAGCTAAGGTTAAAATTATTTTTGATCTTCTGTAAGAGCCAATATTACCATATTTTTTAATTTTTTGGTTTAAAATTATGGAAATTTTGATCAAAAATGATGATGAATTAAGCTAAAATTATCTTTGCATATATAAGTATAAATAAGGTGTCTAATGTCAATAGTCTGACTTAAATATGAATATTTAATTATAATAAGCATAAGATATAAACACTTCAAGTAATAACTTGATTTTAATTTTATTAATCAGGAGTAATTTTGTATCCAGTTTTACGGTGAGGTGATGGTTATTTAATAACACTTGTCTATTAATTATTAGATTGTTGTACTAAAAAAATTATTAAAAGATATTTTTTACATCATATCACTATCTAATTTCATTAAAAAAAATTATATACTCAATCTAGAAGCACCCTGTAAGTTTGAACATCACTCAATTACTCTAGGGGACACTTGGATAATTATTCCCATGTGACTAGTGATTAGTTAGTGTCAAATATACAGTAGAATACTCCGTAGTACGCTTGTACATTCAAAAGTCATATATTAAATTATGAATTATTATTAGGGAGATAATTTATACAAAAAAAATCTTTGAAATAATTATAAATCTTTATATGCTAAAAAATTTTCAACTGTAATTTAAATATAAAATACAATTTATAGAAAAAAGGTAAATTAAATTTTTAAAATTTATTTAAAAAAAATTTTTTTATTATTATAGAACTTTACCAAATAAAAACAGTGTTTTAACTACAACCTATATTGGCTAGCGCATGCGCAGAATATTGTTGCTTGTACGGAAGCATTTGATTTTAGTGCTAATAAGCATTATAGCCAATAATAATTAAAATCTATAACTATGTCCAGTAGTATTTGCAAGTAACATATAGATTCTGATTTTAATGATGATTTAAAGTATTTAATACAGATTTTTTCTTGTTGGGAATTGTTTAAAGGGTGATAAGTGTACATTTAAACATGAGCTACCTGATGAGATGCCAGTATCTGAATTTACTTTTATGGAATTTTATATCAAATTTATATATTAGATATGTACGTATTTTTTGAAAGGAAATTGTCAATTTGGAGATAAATGTCGTTTTAAACATGAAAAAGATCAATCATGTACTATTGAATATTCACAAGATGCTACCACTGTTGAGACAAATTCAAGTGTTGTCCTTATAGAAAAGGAAGAAATTGATGAATCCAATGCAACTAAGAATATAAACAAGGTAATATTATGATGATAATTTTAAACATTGTGTGATTGTTTATTGTGCATATTGTTCATCTATAGTTGATATTTAAAAACTTTAGATGTGTCCATTTGCATTGAATAGCTATTGTAGAGATATTAAAAAGTAAAAAAATGATTCTGTTTGTTTGGAGTTATTATAATTTTAAGATGTCGTTATCTACACGGTTATCCATGTGAAATATGTGGCAAATTAGCCCTTCATCCAACTAATAACAATCTAAGAAAAGGTTTTTTTATAAATCAATACTTAGCTAGCATAAAACTATGCTTTTTATTTGATTTATTAGAGCATTATAAGCTGTGCAGCGATAATATGGAAAAAGACATGGAACAATCTTTTCGTTTAAAATTGTATGATTTTTTCACGTTCTTTTTTAGTGATAGATTATTTTTAAGGTCTCGTGAAATTGTTTGTGGCATATGTCTTGAGTATGTTATAAAAGACTATTCTAAGGAACATTCAGTTATTGACAATGATGATATATTAACAAGTGCTGGTAGAGAAAGGTTCGGTCTATTAGGTAAATTTTTTGTTCTTATATATTAAATTAAGTTGAATAGAGGGCTGTAATCATTCTTTTTGTATTGAATGCATACGAAATTGGAGGTTTAAAATTGATTCTACTATACCAGAAAATGTAAAACGATCATGCCCTTTATGTCGAAAATTTTCTGGTTTTGTTGTCCCTGTAAATGGATTATATTTGACAAAATACTTTTATAAATTTTAGAGCTTAGTATGGCCTGAAAATGATACTGTCAAGGCAGAAATTATCGATGGCTTTAAAAAAAAAGTCTCGAATATTCCTTGTAAATACTTTAATCAAGGCCAATCAGTTTGTCCATTTGGAAACAGTTGTTTCTACCAACATGGTAACATTTTATTTTTTTTTAACTATCAAACCTATTTCTTTTATTTTACATATAACAATCACTAATAGCATATTCTAATGGAATGCTGGCTGATCGTTCAAAATTTAATACTATTTTTTATGATGAGGATGGTAATGCCATTGATATCGAGACTATAACGTAATTTATGCATCTTGTTGCTTTTTAAATAATATATAAATCTAGAATTTCTGACTTAATTAATGAATTGGATTTTTTATAAGAACTAATAGTTTATGTATTGTAGTTTTGGTATCATTTAACTCTTCACTTAATATTATTTAAATTTATTCTACTATTATCATAAATTACTCATTATATTGGATTATTATGTTAATAAAATGCTCTAAATTAATTTTAAATCATAAATAATTTAAAATTCTTACATTTATACTATAATGTTTGACTTTATACATTTTAAATAGTACATTCTATATAAAAAACTAGTAAATTTAAAATATATTTTAACAAATTTATCATTTATTAAATTAATAATTTTGTTATATAAAAAAAATCTACTTGTAGAATAGAATGGCTACTGCTTTGAATGCTATTATCAGCTAATCATTCTAACAACATTAATTTTCTCCTAATTTATTAGAAATGTTGTATTTTGTGTCCACTAAATAATTATATGTTATTAATCTGAGTTGATGGCTACTTTTCAACAAAACTTTTCTTATAATAATTATTATTTAACTTGATGGCAGCGCAAGTAATAAAGTTGTTAATTAAGATGTATTTTATTGACAACAGACATCGTCAATTGTATGATACATTTATACTCCCAATTTATTGTGGTATGATGTTAATATTTGGTTTAAATTACTTAAATTTCAAGTGTTTCATATTTACTATGTGTATCTTAGTTAATTCTTGTAACAAAAGAAAATAGAAATTTGAATGAACGCTTCCAATAGGTGAAACAATTCTATAGTGAATAAAAGGAAAATTTTTTTTTTGTTTTCATCACAAGAAAATATTTTTTTTGTTCCCGTTAAGTGATGAGGCCCATTAGCAAACAACAAATAAATCAAATTTTATTGATTTTTGTGGTTGTAGTGGGTTTGGGGAGGTTTGACCAACTAGAAGTGCCTGGTGATGTGGTAACAACCTGTGGTTCTTCCGCCCAATCGATATATAAAGTTACTTTTATTAGAATTTGATTTTTGTGATATGAATTCAAATTTAAGTACAATATGACACTTTTGGAAGGTGATACTGTGCCCTTAATTAAATTCAAAAGTATGGTGGTTCTTATTGTAAATGTAGCATCATTCTGCAGGTAACATATTTAGTATATTGGGGGTTTTATTAATTATATGCCTTTATTTTCTTGTTCATTTCAATTATTCATCTACAATGATTTACTTAATATCATTAGGGATAATATTTTCCTTATTATATATAAACTCAATCTTTTTTTATATATTGAATTTTTTCATATTAGATGTATTGTTTGTAATTTAATAGATAAGAAATTAAGGTCATTACTATAAATGATGAGTGTTAAAGATAAAGAATACTTGAAATATATATAAATTTTGATTATTCTACGATTTTAATTCAATTCAAAACTTTTTAATACTATCAAAAAAAAAATACTCACCAGTATAATAACTAACGATATATTTATTTGTGTACATATTTTCTAATTGAATATTAATCAATAATACAAGATATCTTTTAATTGTTAACTAAATATATTGTATTTTATTTCGATAGTGATTGAATATTATGATTCTAAAATTTATTAAAAAATGAATGAGAATTGATTGTTATTATTTTTGAGACTATTTTTAACAAATAACTAATAAAATTATATAAATAGATATACACCACAGTATTTACAATTAAATGAATTAATGAAAAAATACGGAAACGTAAGTCCTAATCTAACTCAAGATTCTGACCCATTAGAAATGGTACTAAAAAACTCCAAGGACAATCAACCATATAACAAAAATGCATGCAAACTTCAAATTTTAGGATTCCCGTCTAACCTTTTTAAAAGAAAGGAACCAGGATACGATTTTGAAATAAAAAATTGCCTCTATTATGTACGGCCTGGAAAAAAATTTGTCCCAGCATTTCCATTATCTACTAAAATTAATGTTAATGGTGATCTACAGATACCTTTGTACACTTATTTGAAAGTATTTTATTAAAATATTTAATTTTTATCGTTAATATTTGAAACTATTATTAAAGAATGTATGTCATACGAATTCAAATCTTGCTAATGAAACATGCTCATTGTGGAGTCCTATAAGAAATAATGACATTACGTGGAATTTTGAAAAATTTTTAATTGACCATCATGGCCATCCAGTTTATCGATTTCAACCTAAATTAGAACCAATCTTAATGTCCAATCATATAGAGTTGCTAATAAAAAAGTAAAACAACAACAAGTTAACAACTAATTTGAGATTTACCTTAATATAGTTGTCATGATGAAATCTACAAAAATAAACTATTTGGTACACTTGATTTAAATCATACCATTTATGCACAATATATGAAACCAAAACAGCCCATAAATACCAATAATGATGGCTATTCAAAAACATACAAGAATAAAAGAAACGTTTAATAACTATTATATAGTAATTTATGGCATTTTTTTAATTTCAACTCCTTTTGGAGGTTTCGGTTCCACTTTTTGTTGTTTTACTTCATTCCAATTGGTACTAAGTACGGTTCCATTTGATTCTTGAAAACTTTTTAACATTGCACGTTTTGTACAATCTGAACTATTTTGATATAGTTTTTTAAAGAAATTATTTAATGCTGCATCTCCAGTTAATTGTTTTTCTTCTTCGTTTTCAAAATCTTTTACCAATTTATCCCAATTCACTACTTTGCTGTATTTTTTTATTGATTGATCAATAGAATGGCGATTGGTATGATGAGGTTCATTGTTTTCTATCATAACTGGTTCTTCTTTATCTATATTATCAGAATTTAGATGTGAAGGGATCTCACATTTTTCTTCTGATAAATTAAAATCCAATTTATCATCTTTCTCGCCCATAAATTGTTTGTTTTTTTCAATTAATTCGGATATTTTAGTTGACTTTTTATCTATTTATAATTGTTAAATAGAAAAAATTCTTGTATATACACCTAAAGATTTTATTTCATTTAAGATATTGACTGAATTTTTATATTGTTTAGTATGATAATATGCCAGTCTATGTGGAATGGTAAAAAAATATCGAGTTTTATATTATTGTAACTTACCCTAATTGATATTTTGACCATTCGATCTCATATTTAAACTGTAACATAACTTTTGAATATTTAGCAACTTCTATACGTTCATATATTAACAAACATTGAACAGTTTTATCTTAATGATGATTGGTACATTACCTGACCAATAGCCACACTTTTTACAACATTTTATCATATTTTTTAAATGTATCTCCTTTTTAGGTGTAATCATCAGAATAGTATGAATTTTCTATAGTTAACTATTACAATAAAAATAGGCCAAATATTCAATTTCTACATCATAAGCCTTATCATAGAGTTTATCATTCATAAGATTTTCATATTCTCTTAAATCAATTTTAATCAATCATAATAAATAAAATTTTTAAAAGTACGTGAATAAATCACTTTCCAACATCATCATCCCAAGAAACTAATCTATTTTACGTATAACTCGTCCAACGTCGTTTATTCGGCTAATGTATTTAATCATATAAGGATAGAATAAAGTTAGACTATTTTTATATTAAATTTTGTTCTATAAGAAATAAAAGAATTTCATTATGGTTTAAAATTATAATAAATGTATTTTTTTACAATTTTAACATGATGTAAAAAATATAATCAGATCAAAAAATTAAATCAATTCATTTTTAAGCAAAAACCTTTTCATACATAATAGAAATATATTTCTCTTACTAAAAATTTCCTATTTATCTTTATTTTTAGTATAATTTAATTGTTTAGTAAAATAATATTCAGTAAACCTGTTGGATTGAACGTTGTAGTTTGAATCTAAACTTGATAGTAAAAATTGACATTTTTATCAGTTATTTTAAATTATATTCATATTTTCATAAAATAATACGTTGATTGGATAAACAGATGAATTAATATAGTAACAGTGTCAATTCTTTCTAGGCAGAAAATATGCTCTGCGCATAATCGTCACATGCAACCGTTACAAAACGAAAATCACCGAAGATAATAATGAATATATATTTGTTTTAAATGATAGTTAATTTTCAGGAATAACTAGTCATGTCATGTTAAAAAATTAATATAACATGATATTTTAGTTATGAAGAATAATGGTAGATTTTAAGTTGTTGTTGATGTTAAAAAGAAGTTCATTGGTTGGTTACAATCAAATCAATTGTATGATATTTTTAGTAGAATTTTATTGAAACATTATATTTTAAAATTTAATATAATAACTTTTATACAATTATATACAAATGTATAGAAAAGTTACAAAATATCCATTATTATATCAATAATTCTATTCTATTTTAAATGAGTCAGGTTTTGGGAAACGATAATATAAAGAACATAAAATAAATTCTTTTATAGTTTTTTATAGATCTATTTATGGAATATTGATGTTGAAGTTGGAATGATAATCAACGTAGAAAGCTACTTTTATATTATGAAACAATTTGAATAAATTATATAACGCGTTAATATACATGAAAATTAAATTAATAATGAGATGAATGAATGTAAATTTCATTATAAGATTTGTTTCCATGCTAAAATACAGAGTTCAAAGTAATAGATGGTTAAATGTATAGATATGAGTTCTTCCCATGTTGGAGTAAAATCGTTTTCATTAATATACTTTTTCAAAAATTAACAATGGTCTATTTAACCTTGTAAAATGTTATATACATATAAACTGATAAATAATATTTTATTTCATCTGGTGATATCATTAATATCCTCCTAGTTATTTAAATAACTCTCACTAGAAAATATATGATAGAATTGGGATTTAATTTTAGACGGAAGAGAATATTATGATAATGTTATGAAAATAAATATAAAGGCCATTAATTATATTGGCATTGGTTTGTCATAAATAGATAAATTTTAATATGAATTATCAACTAAATAAGCCAATAAATATATGAACTGTCGTGCTTTATACTTACTAATCGCTATGTTAATTTTTTATTAAGAAAAGTAGCAAATTAACAAAATATTTACAAATTTTAATATAATACAAGTGTTAATGCGTTTGTTTATTTGATATCACTAACATAGCGTTAAAATCCCATTATTTTATTTTCCAAATGTTATAAAACATTCGAATAATGTTAATAATAAAAAAATTAATCATTTTATATTTATTTATGTTCATTTTAGTATAACAAATATAAACGTATAAATTGTATAGTATTAGTTATACAATGTTGATAAAGGATTAATTTAAATATATATCGACGTGGGTTAATGACTAATGAATAACACCTGTGTGTGGCTTTTTTTTAAAATGACATACATGAAAACGTTTTTCTTGTATAATAATATAATGTTAATAGATATGTGGGGTAGTTTTAAAACTATATATAATAGCATCACTTTAATACCAGATTAATACAGAGTCTATGATAAAAATGAATGGAATTAAAAAAATTAAATGATTTCCCACGAGTTTGTATAAAAGGAGTAAAAAAAATAACATTTGTAATAATGGCGGCTCATTTTTAGAAAAATAACATAAATAGGGATATAACTAACTAATTAATTGGTATAGTTATATCGAATTAAATATTCATTTTTAATATATTAAATTAAAAATGTATATTAAATAAACGACTTCATTAGCTCATTGAAACTATGCACATTAGGGAAATCAAAATAAGTTTTAATCCGATAAATGTTCTTAATAATGAGTTTACTACTTACCGTTTCAATTTCTATATATTTATTCTAAAAAATAACAAATGAAATAAACAATATATATTATTACTAACTATGTTATTTAATTTTAAGATCAATGGATACCGAATATTATATTTAAATTGTTGCGCATGCGTACAAATTTAGTTGAAAGTCAAAGAGAATTCCATAATAATAAATGTAATATATAAAAAATGATTTAATTTAGATACACTAAAAAATTAAATGAATATATATTTTAAAGTATCAATAGAATATATGATAATAGTAAAAAGATATATTCATAGAGATTATTAGAGAGGTATAAAAAATATAACAATATTATCATAATAAAATCATCTTTATTAATGTAAAGTATTTGAAATAATAATGGCTATTGAAAAAAAGTCATTTAGTCGGTAAAATGTATATAGAAGAGTTTCTTTGACTTTTCAACAAAAGCCGAATGAATTTGTCGAGTTTGTTAAATTTAGGGATTATTTGTCGTGTGTAAAAATGGAGGCTTCTTCTAGTGACAATGTACCATCTAAAATAGAATATGACGATTCGCATGATTCATTTAAACATTATATTGAACCTGTATTGAAATTAATTGAAAAAGAACTATTTAAGCTATATGAAGCTAATGTAAAATGTAATAGTTTATTATACATTAAAATTGATTTATATTTATCATATGGATGAATTATAGTTGTAATTATTTTATATATGTATTTTAATAGTAAAAATGAAGAATAAAATATTAAAAAAGAAACTTGGTAAATCAAACAAGAAAACATCGATTGACTTAGATACATTGCGCACGTCAATATTTAAAAGGAGATCATTAAATTCACATCAAAAGACTGCCGTTACAAATGAACAAGATCAACAGAAAGCTATAAATGATAGTATTGGTGAAATTGTTGGTACAAATAATGATTTGGCTAGCCATCAATTAGGTGATTTAAAATTGAGTCGTTCAATGAAAATTTTACAAAAACCTCGTACCATTGCTAACCGTCTTGGTGTAATTTAATTGTTATTTTTTTTCTTAATACATATAAAATAATGATATTTAATATAATTGATAAATTTTGAGTTTCTAATAGTTAGATAACAAACCTTTTCAAAATGAAATAACGCTCCATTCACATGTTAAAATTCACGATGATATTACATGGAATATTAATAGTGATATATTTCCTAATAATAAATATCTAATATTTACATGTTCAGCTGGTATAATAGATTATTATTTTTTTCAAATATTTACATGATTATATTGTTTAGATTGTACATGTAAAGTAATATCAATAGATGATGAATCAGATGGCTTGGAATTTATTTTAACATACAGTGGACATAATAGCTCTGGTAATGATTATATTTATTTTATAAAAGGATATATATAAGGTATTTTATATTATATTTAAATTATTTAGTAAATAGTATGAGCTATAATTTAAAAACTCCTGGTTTAATGTGTACTGGTTGTGGTGATGGTTCAATTCATTTATGGTCCTATAGATCACTCTATGATAAAATGGTTGGTGATGAAGACAATGTATATTATCATTATTATTTAATTTATATTAATCTTTATATGATATAGACTACAGTTGCATCTGGTAACATTCTTGATAATAACATTAAAAAAAGTAACATTTCAACTTATTTTTATCACTTTTCACTTATATTTTAGTTTCAAAACAAATAACATCTCCTCTTATAAATATAAAATCTCATGAATTACCAGTGTCAACTGTACAATGGAATAGAAATGGTGTTAATTTTCTTTCAGCATCATGGGATGAAAATATTAAAATATGGGATTCTGATAAACAAATTTGTTTAAAAAAACTTCATGGTATCTATTTATAAACATATTATTATTATAATGAATTTAAGGACATAATAATGAAGTAACAACAGCTCATTATGGTACTGCTGAAAATACTATTATTAGTGGATCTGCTGATAGTACTATTCGTATATGGGATATAAGATCTCCTATTGTATCTGTAAAAATTTGTCATGCTCATAATAAGTAATTTGTTTTTTTATCATAAATCTAGTTTATTAAGCTATTTTTTGTACTATATTATTAAATTAACATTCTTTGATTAGATTTTACTCGATCCAACCTATTTTAAATCTATTTAGTTTTTAATCGTTACGCATGCGTTAGTATATTATTATATTTGCTTGTTTTAATAATAGGTAAAAACATTCTTTTTTATTTACTATTAAATATAATAAATGATTTTTATGGAAAATTTATTCAATAACCTTTAATATTAATATTATTATTAATATGTAGTGTTGTTACATCTGTCAAATCATTCCATTGTAATGAATATTATATGGCATCTTCTGGTAAAGATAAAATAATTCGTGTAATTTTTTTTAACAATCTATTTTCAATATTATATAATATCGTTATTTAGATATGGGATCAACGTAATCTTAGTCAATATGTACATTCTAGTAAATTTGGATCACCAATTAACAAGTTATAATAAGTTTTAATTCATTTAATATATATTTTAAATAGAATTTCATTAACTTCAAATGATTCTATTTTATGTATACCAGAAGACAATGGACATATATGGCTTTGTAATAGTAAACTCCATCGTTTATGCCAACTTACTACTAGTCTCACTAAGGTAATAATCACATTCATACATGGTTTATATAATAGTTAATTGATTTTATTCTTTAAGAAACACCCTAAAACAAGTATTATGTGCTGTGATTGGATGGATCATTCTAGCAATTTAAATTTAAGTGATAGCACTAATAAATCATTGTTAGATGTACTCTCTGTTGATAATACAGGCTATATGTCACGTTGGAAAGTAAATATAGCAAATAAAATTACTTGTAATGATTAATATCTTCAGTAATAGATATCAATATTTTAAAATTTATTAGTTTCATTTTTTTTGTAATTTTAAACATAAAAATGTTAATTTTTATGGTATATTGAATTAATTTAATTTATAATAGCTACTACCGTATCATTATTGTAAATATTAATTTCAATATATCTATTTTTTACATTAACATTAATAATTGTTATTATCATTATGTCTATGAGTTTTTTATAATAATATTTGAATCATATATGATGTACAAACTTATTCTTCATGCTATTGCTATATATTTTGATAATAATTTGCATTATAATAGTGTATTTCATGAAAAAAGCCATAAATAATGGCTTGTTTTACTTAGACAGTATTTTTTTTGTAGACTTGAGAATCTTTATTGTAATAAAATTACTTATATACATGTACCATGCTATGATATTGTATGATATATATATTTTTAATATAAGTATATAATGCTCTCATGACTATGCTATATTATTTTATTCATCATTATCATTATTTTTAGGCTATTATATTTTACAATGATTTCATATATCTATTTTATGACTATAATTTAATGTAAGATCATTAATTTAACTATATCTATAGGTTATTATGCTATTTTTTCCACTAGTTTAAATGTATTTTATTATAATAACATTATATATATTATTTTTTATATCTAAAAACATTATTTTCATATATAAAAGTAAAAAAAACAACTAATTGTTAATATACTTTTTCTAGAATATTCTATAAGAATGCTCTTTTTATGTAAAATTACAACTTGAATATATTTAATTCAAGTTAAATCTATTTATTATACTGTATTTTTAATAAAAGTCTGTATAAAAATCATTTTTAGATTTGGTGAAACAAGATTTAAGAATTTTTATATTTTCTAAATGGTATATAGCAATTTAAACTATTTTATTTTTAAAATTATATACTAATGATGAGAAATTTGGATGCTATTATACATAAATCTAAATATTTTCTCATGAATCATTATGACAAAAATTTAGAAACATCCATAATATATATATACCATGTAAATAAAGTTTTTTATTTATACAACTCCATATTTTTCTATATACAGTCATACCAATACGCTAGACCTCTTACTCACTTTATTCTGTAATGTAGAAACTTTTCTAATACCATAACAACGAGTTTCATTATGGATTTGTTTTAAAGTAGTACAAGTAAAAATAGATGCAGCAAGAATAAAACTCATTGATAATATTATCACGAACTGTGTTAGTAATCATGAAATAATCCAAAAAATGTGATTGTTGAAGATAAAGTAGGTAGTACTACAATTAGACGATATACTTGTATGGTGGATCAGTAACACATGCTAGGTATCCGACACAATCAAGCTTATTTGTTGTTTTAGTAAATGGAATTGCCTATTCTATCTAATTCAAGAATAATAAACTAAGACTATATAAAATTGGAGATAGGAGATTATTAAACTACCCCTATCATACCATGTGTCATTATCAGCCTGTATCATATATAAAATTAAGAAAAAATATAGTAGATATATTTTTTAAAAAAAAATGCAATAGTAATATCATTATATTACGTTGAAAACTATAAAAATTTATAACATTTCTAAAAATATGATTAAGACGATTCCTGTAGTAGATATTGACTAAGTTTATTTACATTGAATTATTAATATTGAGGAATACCGTTTAGAATGGTAAATTTTAATCAAACAAAAAAGAAGACCAATAAAATACTAATGGATTAGATTGAAAATATTAAGCATAATATGTTTTAAAGCATAAAAAATACCGCACATTAGTACACTACTTTTTAATAGATGCACTATCGTATACAAGAGATGGAGTGTAAATTAAATATTTAGATGGCAAGTCCCCAGGTGATAGAAATTTTACACGTCTTTTTGTTGTATCTATTTTAAGAATAACAACAAAACCTAAAATATATGATTCGGTTAATTCATGTTCATTTTCAGCTTTAACAACAGCTAGCAAATGATTTAGCATCTCATCATCTAATGGATAATAATAAATATTAAAATGATATAATAGAGTAGATAAAATATATCATACTTGGAGGAATAAGTCTAGCATGAATTTTTTGGTTAGATGAAGAAGTATTATCACCCGAAAACCCTAATGGTAAACATGAATCCAATATATTGAATGCTATTAATAAAAGTCATGCAAAAATGTATAATGTTAATACATTATTACCTGATAGACTATAAATATTAAAATGATCCATTGAAACTTTTATAATATTAGGAGCAAAATTTCCATCTATACCATAAAAATAGTTTTTAATAGCTAAATTTCGTTTATATTTCCTATAAGCTGATGATTTTTCGACTATCTAAAATAATTGATATGTAATAAAATAATTAATTTGATATAAAATTATTTACTCCACTGCTTTTTGGAAGCAATACTGAATGTACATCATTTAATTGACTTAATTGAGTATAGAGTCGTTCATTATCAATGACCAAAATAACATTCACTAAATTGAATTAATAATAATTGATATATATACATAAAATATTAAACTATAAAAATTAAACAATGTTTCACCTTTAAATACTTTTATAATGTGTTCTATACATGTTAAACCATTACCAACAATATAACCGCATGTATTAATTATACATCCAGATCTTTTTACTAAAAATAAATTAATAAACAACTATTTCAATCTTTTATTACATCGTTTATTTGAATTAATTTTATTTAGTACGTTTTTACCCAATAATGTAGAAAAATGTAAATAATTGTCAAAACAGCCATCTAATGATGCATCCCCTACAAAATAAACTAATGGACATGATATTTGAGAGTATTTTTCTGTCACACTATATGAATCTTGAAAGTATGCTAAAAATATAATAAAAAAAAATTTGTATCAACTTATCACATACTAGAGTCTATTAATTCAGTAACTTGTTTGTCAATATAGGAAGCTGATATAGTTCCAGGTATGGAAAGTGAATTCTATCCAATATGAAAAAGTGTAAATAATTATACATTTTTTAAATAAGTAATACTTGTCCACAATCCATATCAACATAAATACACTGATTACCATTACGAATAGAATAATTCAAAAGTATTTGGCATAAAGTACTCTTTCCAGTGTCTGTAGCTCCACAGACAAGTACCTATGATAATCATTACATTATAATAAATCAAAAATTTTAATTAATTTATAAATATAATCACTCTTGGTCCTATGGTATCATTTTCGGATGCTTGATCACGTAGATTTTTGATGTAGTAATGTGTATTTAAATAATGTAACATGGGTGATTCTTGTGCCAAATAGATCAAATCATTAGTTGAACTAGTTGAATAACATTCACTAGGTAATAGCTCGCTGTTCTCTGATGGAACTGATTTCGATATTATTACACATCCAGTCCAAGAGTGAATAGAACAACAATAGCCACTTTTTAAAGTATATTTTAAATCTGGTACAAGTTCTGAACCAAATATTTCAGCATCTCCAGATACTAACTAACAGCTTAATTTAAACATAAGCAATTTTTATGTAAATTACTATAAGCTGTAGCGAGTTAGATTTACCAACCTCTACTCTAAGTTCTCCATCCTTTGGAATTGTCCATCTCTTTTCAATTGTTTCCCCATTACTAATTTCAATTTTTCCTCCCTTAAAGTGATTTTAAAAAATAATTTTATTATACTCCATACGGTAGGTGCTTTAGATGCCTTGCAGTCCGCCATTTGAACACTAACGATGTTTGGCGAAAGGTAACGAACTATGCTAAATATTGGAGTTTGTTTAGAACCTTCAGGTTAATTCCTATTTTACCACGTTGTCACTCTGAAATTACTATATATATATATATATTATTCGTCTGTTAAATATTATGTAATAATAAATCAATGGTTAAAAAAGATCGAAGAGTCCTGTATATTGTAGCTATATGCGAATTACTTGTATTACATATCACCACTCTTTTATTCCAAATTTATTTCCATCTATAATAAAAAATGTGTAGTTTAAAAATTTTAAATACAATAGTTTTAATTTTGCTGAAATACATTGTAAGTTACCTGCATTAGAGAAAATAGATTTCTTACTGATTAGTTTTCTGCTGCATCTCTTAAATTCTTCTTGTTTTATGTTATATTTTTTATTTAAATAACATAAATTTATGGTTAATAAGTTCAGAAAACAAAATTAAATGTAGTATATCAGAAGAAATTTAATGAATACTAATGTCACAAATTTAGCATAGGCTTGTAAAGCTAAAAATTCCTGTGATTGAACAAATCCAGACACTTAAAAATTAGCTATATCTCTAAAAATTTAATTTTTATGTAAAAAAGTATCGTATAATTTATTTAATGAACAAAAGGAAACATTGAGAATGATTAATAACATACAAATCGTTTGTTTAATCTTAAAATATGCTCATCCCATGCATATTTTAATCATTAAAAATCAATAATAACATTATAAATTATCTATTATTAGTTTTAACATTTTGTTTAATAATATTTTTAACTTCACAAAAGTACTCACTAAAGCCGATAGTCAACGAAGGTAAGTAACTGTAAATTTTTACTCCAATACTAAACAGCTATAATATCTTTTCGTATGAGAGTATTGTGTAAAGTAAATATATAATCATTCATTTGCTCAAAGCTATCTTATAAAAAATATATCAGTTTAAGACTATTATTATGCGTACGCAACTATTTCTGAGAAATTAGTATGGTATAATCATCCTTTAATCGTACAGAACTAAAAAATATCAGAAATATCAGTTATTTTTAACAATTAAAAATAATAATGAAAGATTATTTTTTTAGAGCGATGAATAATTACCTAATTTATGGAAAAACAAGTTGTCTATCGGTAATACGAATTCATATAAGTTGGTTTAACAATGTCTATTAAGTCTAAAGGGAAGTACTTAGATCAAAATCATATGAATAATACAAAATTTTGTATATCTTATTAAAATGGGTAAAGTCATTCATTTTACTAGTATGGAATTGAAAATAAATTGGTCTAAAAGTATCAATTTTGTGTTTAAAAAGAGAAAACTAAAATTATAACCCTTTTAATTCAAAAATGATAACCTTTATTAGTAAAACTAGAATCTAATAGGATATAACATATGAAAATGACTAAATTTGAGGATGAAATGGGTATATTACTATTAACATAATAAGAATATTTATTCCTTATACATATATAGTGAAATAGATTCTAGTAATGTTTAATTAAAAAAAATATAGTACTTTTATAAGACATAGTTGTTTAGAAAAATTTTATCATGGCCAGAATTAGCACATTTAAACAGTGGAAATAGCAGCAATTGATAAAGCATAAGCATTGTGGTCTGTTTTTATTAAAAATTAACATTAATGTTCTTTTAATTATTCACAATATGACTATTTTGATATAAAATGAAGTGCTAAAAGTGTTATAGTAAAGGATATGAGCATCATGATAACCCACCGTTGGTATGACGATAAGTTATAGTTTGCCTAAGAGAATTTAACATTAACTTTACACACATTCTATATCAACCTTTTTAAGATATTTATTGCCTTCTGTCACATAGTCATATGATGTTATAGCATGCTCATGTATTCTCTCAATTTGACTAGCCTAAACGTATTTATATATAATAAATAAAAATATTACAATCATGAATAAAAGCTAGAGTCATATGATGGTTAATATACTTGTTCAATTATTTTTTCAGAAAATATTTGTTGTAATTCTGAAATCTGATTCACTTGTTTTTGTATCAATCTTTAGATTAATAGAGTATAATAACAATAAGATCAATGTTTCTTTTTTTACTTAGTTTCTTGTACAGTGTTAGTCAATCTATCGTAGAGAGCAATATTTTCTTTGTATTTTAATGAAGTATCCTTATACATAATAAAGTTTTCAAACACCATATAATTTAATTTAGAAAATAATACATCATCAATAAATGTTGAGTTATCTGATGTCATAGTATGTTCAACTAAATTCATGCTTTTATCATGTTGATGTAATGTAGCTGTCTTTTTCAAATTCTTAATTTTTTCAGGTGTGTACAAAATTTTTGTACTACAATTAATGGTAGAATACAAGATAACAAAAATTATACATAAAATTCTTTCCAGAAATGAAATTCATTCTTTCAGTTTTGATATCAGTGTAACATTGTGTTACAGCTATAAAAATATGAAAAATGTTGATACTATTCTTTTATTTTAATAATTTTTATCAATAAAACACCATAATTTATATTATAATGATTATATAGTACATTGTAGGTAATTATTTAATATGTTTATTATTGTAGTAGTCATTTCCGTAAATTCTTCACAATTCCATGATGAATGACTCAAATTTACTATATTTAGTATATTAAATACCTTTTATTACCAATACTAGCCAATCATATATAAGTTACCTTCATTTTTAAGAGAATCTAAAGCATTTTTACTCATAAATATTAAATTTTCAGCTTTTTCTTCAAATTCATTAACTTCTGATGGATTATTAGGATTCCTTTTTTCAAATGATACACACATTATTAATCATAGCTATGATTTACATGTAATCACCAGTAGCTAATAGATCTTCTAATGAACTTTTTAAAATATATTTTAGTGATGTTATGTTACATTTCTATAGAGTATAATCATTAAAATTATTCTATTAACATGTTGATTACAATTTCCGTAGCTCTTTTTAGAAATTCACCTATTTGATAGTCTTTAACACTCAACTTTAAAGGGTGGTTTTCTTTTATACAGCTACTCAATGAATTTTTATTTCTTATTTCTAGTATATTTCGTAAAATCATGGTACAATCCATTAATAATATAAACAAAATGCTACGACAGTCAACGGGTAACTTCGTTACTCATGGATGAGATTGAATAAATTTATGAGGCTTATCAAAAAAGGCAGATAATCATGTAATATAAACAAAAATTTGTTCTACATTTAAAATAAGTGACTAAAGTATGATTAATACTATATTGTATATATGGATTAAGAATTTCACGAAAGCATGAGCAACTACAATTGATGTAGCAAAAGTTTTATTAACGATGCTATACATATCCATAAATAAAGCTTTTACACCTATATAATAGAAATAAATTAGTATACTTTTACCAATTTTTTCTCAATTAAGTAGATAACTGTAGTCATTTGTTTAGATATTATAAGAAAATAAACTTGAATATATTGACATCTAATGTTGCTTAAATTATATCTTTTATCAATCAGTCTAAATTAAATCACTAGTCCAATATCTATATTTGACTTGATAATTTCATTAAAAAAATTATTATTAACTTTTAAACATAACTTATTGATATTTACTTTTCATTAAAAACCATCCATCATTAATATTTTTTTTTCCATCAGGATTCTTCTGTACTAATTTTTAATTTATATTTAAATCCTATTAATTCGTTAGTATAACTTTTCTTTCTACTATCTTTTTATGACTAAACTACAAAATACGTGTCTAAACTTCGGATATATTAGTTAATCCCGGCAAAAAAAGCGCGGAAGTAGTTTTATAAAAAAGGTTTACATTTGAAAGTATTGACAGCATAACTATTCTCGATTATGGTTATTTTCGTGAAAACATAGAATACACTATCAAGACTTTACAAAATCTTGTTCATCTGAGGGGCTTTTTCAAATGCCTTTGTGGCTATATAATGAATTTATCAGCTAGAAGTAACATCAATGATGTGTTCCAATTCGAGTGCAAATTTTGTAACGAAAGGTTTTCCATAAGAAAAATAGCATTTTTGAATTTCCAAAGCTTCCTTTATGGAATTGTTTTGTTTTACTTCTATTTATTGTTCAAACCCCAACGGTCACATAAAATAATACTGCTTCATCCCGATATTGCATCGTTTTCTACAATATCTGAGTGGGAAACTATATTAAGAGATGAAGAGTTCACTAAAATAGGCGAGGAAGGAATTATTGTTCGAATCGACGAAACTGTCACATCGAAGCGAAAATATAATGTTAAAGGAATCTAAAATAATCAGCAATTCTGGATGATTGGGGAAATCGACAACGAAACCGGAGGGTTCTCGAGAGGATAATCTTGGAAAATGTTGAAGAAGACTCAACGATATGAACAGATGGTTGGGCTGGATAATACTCTCTGGAGAACATTGGTTATGTAGATAGTAATGTTATTCATAAAATACAATTTATTTCAACTGAAGGCGTACACACTAACAGAACTGAATCTACTTAGGGAGGATTCAAAAGAAAATACAGGAATGCCACAAATAAGAATCTGGTAAGTCTACCAGGTAATATTTCAGATTTTATACTTAGAAAAATATCATGCTAGAGAATTGAGTAATCTCCTTAAATAAATATAAACCTTGTATACATTTTAAAATTTCCCCCAATTGATACGATCGCTCAGATTTATGCCGGAAGTTTAGAGACGTATACTGTAATTTAGCCCTTTTTACTTTTTATCATAACATTTTTGTGACACCTTATTGTTATAAATTTTTTTGTTATCATTAATTTTGCATATTATATTAAGTTTCAATTATGTTATTGCAGTTTTATTTAGTGTGTATATATAGACCACCTTAAAATTATATTACTTATAATAATTGAATGATAGTCCCCTTTCTTTCCTGAAAACTCTTTTATTTATCTAAAATTATTTAGTCTACTATAATGAAGGTAGTATCTACTATCAAAAATTTTTTAAATACTTTTATTCCTTAGATTCAGTAGCAACTTTATAATATATTTACATTCAATGAAATAATAATAAAACATTTCTAAATTTGTAAGATTTATCACCTAAAACTTACCAATTTTTGATTTATTATTGAACTCTATATCCTGTCTCAACTTCAGATCATTATAAATACGATGATCTAGATTTATCTACAAAATCTGGTTATAAAGATTATAAATAGCGCTAATAGTACGTGACCATAAACAAATTTATTTCATTAACTTTAATCATTAAAATAAGAAATAAAATCTTTATTCCTATGTTAGAAAAAACATGTTACTACTTATACATAATTTATTTGTTGTATATACTCTATATCAATATTTATAACTAATAAATGATAGTTTACGTAAAATAAAAGGTATAAAATATATCTAGACTATCAAGTATTATTAATATAACTGGACTTTTATGTTTGTGAATATAAATGAGCATCTGGTGGATTTCTTTAGTAAAACTGTTAGACACACACTGAATAGTTTTTGTATTAAATTGGATGATATTGTAAGAGTGAGGATCTAGATAGTATATGTGAAATATAACTTTCTGGAAGCTACTTATAGACATATTTTTACTTAACCAACAAAAATGATTACTAAGAAAAGTATATTTAGTTTTGATGTGTATATCGCTTAATTAAATGACGAATTCCTTCAGATAAACTCATGTTATCCTAATGCATAAATATTCAATGTTTCACAAAGCCATTGACTGCCACATCCATATAAAATGTGAGCCATCAAGTGGTAAAGACATATGTGATTAAATAATGGATTATTCCCTCCGTACCATTTATTATAAGTTTAATATACACGAGAATTTTTATTGTTTAAGTATCATTAATCTCAAAAGTGTTTGTTAAAACAATCTACTCTATCAAATATACAGTGTGATTGTATATCATATTAAAACTATCATATGCGGAAAAAATTATGAAATATATCAGAATAATAAGTACCAATCAATAATTTCTTGAATTAAATTATTAGTAGCAATAGATGAATGATGAAAATACCATCTCCAAACTATAGAATAAAACAATTAAAACAGAAGCATTCTAAAATAAGATGACAAATTAGTATAATTAGACCATTACTATTACACTATTACAACAACATGTGTTTTAAATGAAATCAACTATATCTTATACATAAACATTTATTGAATATAACAATAATACTACTACTTATTAGATTACTAAACAGATTAAAATACTTATTTTGAACCCATATATCATAAAATTAGTCACTAGCATTACATATTATTATGTAATGGTGCAAAAGCTAATAACAAGCAATTATAGAAAAAAAACAATAACGCTACGCATGAATTTTTTGGGGGTATGACATCAAAAATTTAGTATAATATGTATTATTACCTGGTAGTAAACAATCAAACTACAACGTAGAATTATTTGTTCTTATCAGGCATATTTTGAGCAAGCCAATCCAACCCTTCATGAAGGCCTGTGCCTGATGTGGCACAGCATTTCTGAACAAACCAATTTCTATTTCTTAAACTTTGCAGACAAAATTTAGAAGTAATTTCATCGGGTGACATTGGATTAGGTAAATCCTATAAAAAAAAGAATTTTTTGGATTACATTAAAAATACTATCAGTTATGTTTTAAAAATACAGCTGATTAACATAAAAACCAATAAATTATTAAATAATATTATTACTTGTTTATTAGCTAAAACTAATAGGCAAGCATCTCGTAATTCATCTTCTTCCAACATTTTTTGTAAGCTTTCATGAGCAGTTTCTATTCTCTCACGATCGTTAGAATCAACAACAAATATGATTCCCTGTGTATTTTGATAGTAGTGTCTCCATAATGGTCGAATTTTATCCTGACCACCAACATCCCATACAGTAAAACTGATATTTTTATATTGAACATTTTCTACGTTAAATCCAATGGTTGGTATAGTAGAGACAATTTCACCAAGTTTCAGTTTGTACAAAATTGTTGTCTTGCCAGCAGCATCAAGACCAACCATAAGAATTCTCATTTCTTTTTTTCCAAGAAACTTGGCAAATAATTTCCCCAAAATCGAACCCATGTTGAATATACTAATCTATGTGTAAGGAATCAAATACCAGCCTTTATATGAATTCGACACAATAATCCTATGATGACGCTTGTCGAACGACAAAATTTACTCACGAATCCCAATCGGCTTCCTTGTGATTGTATAATCGTATTATAAATAAATTTAATAATGTTTTTTTAATTATTTTCGCAAGCTAAAAAATCATAATTTTTTTTAAATTTTAATAACAATATATTTTATATCGAATAATGTTTACTATTTAATTTTTAATATCTATCAATATAACTTGGGTAATCCGATCAATTCCGAACTAACCAGAAATTTATGTCAAACATATATGAGCCGAGCCGTGGTGGAGTTCGCGGTGGTAGGGATCAGTTTAAATGGGATGACGTAAAAAAAGATAAAGATCGGGAAAATTATCTTGGACATTCTTTTAAAGCACCTTTACCATCACAAGAACGCTATCAATTTGATTGGTAATATGTTGTTTTATGATACATGGATTTAAATTACTTTTTTTGTGATATTTTAAATTGATTATTGTATGGTATTATTATAAAATACTACCTATAGGTATACTAAAAATCGTAATGAAATTATTGGGCGAAATGTTAGTGAAATATTTACTATCAACTGTGCTAATCATTTTTGTCATATAGGAAGAGTTAAATCGAATTAAAGATATTGAATCAAAAGCAATGGTTGCTGCACTGTATATCAAAAAAACCATATTTCATTATTTATTTTGATGATATTCATTCATTTTTTTAAAAATAGTGGATCATCATATGCATTAATATCAGCCCAAACTCCAAAAATTCAACCCAATACCGTTAATGTAATTTATGTTTCATTTTTTTACATATTTGTATAAAATTAGCGTTTTTTATATACACCAACTGATTTAAAATCTAATCGTAACAATCAAAATACAAACTTAATTCCAACAGATTCAACAAGAAAATTACACCGTCCAAATCAACCCGAAAATAGTGATAATTATGACAAAAAAACTGTTCATACGCACAAAGATAAAAGAAAGAAATTACACAAAGAAAAAACAAGTCAATCAAAATCATCTAAGAAAGCTTCAAAATCATCAAGAAAATAGATATATACTTTTTTTAGTTATTATTTTAAACTGCAAAAGTATATACATTTTTAATATAATAAACTTTTTATAATATATGTGGATATTATACAAACATTATCTACATTAATATGATAAGTATCATAATTATTGTTACCATAAGTATTTAGTAGTTATTGTATCGTTTTCTTGTTATTTTGTGTTTGCTCCTTAGATTATGTTTCAGTTGCATTTTAGGTTGGCATTTTGGGCAATACCAGAATGCTGCTTGCTTTACTACCTCAAAGACCACATTAGAGCAATAGCTGAATAAATAATTACTTAAATAAAATATTTTTATATCTAAAAATTTACCAATGGTACCATATATTACAACTATCACAGCATATCATCTGATTTGGTACACTTAATTGTGAGTTACTACTGCTAGTAGTATTACTACATGAGTTTTCAACACACAGCGGGCATGAAGATGAATTTTTTAATGCATCTTTATCAATTTTTATGTTTTTAGTAGGATATTTTTTTGTTTTAGTAGACTTTGAATTAATAATAGTAGTTGTAAAATCCAATGACGATTGTTTTTCATCCTCCATTAACTGTAAATGATCGCTACTTGATTCATCACTTGAATGATAATCCACTTGATCAGGATCACTTTAAGATCAAATTATTACATTAAATTAAACTAAACTATACAATGGCTTGTTAGTGTTATTCTCATCAATGAGTAAAGACATTTTCACATCTTGTCCTTTCATTAGTATTTTTAACTTTATAGGTTTAGATTGATGATTAGTATTAACAGTATGTTCTAATTTAATGGGCGTTTTTTCATGGGTGTTATCCTGTACATCATCTTTTTTTATCAAATCAAAAGAACCTTGTGTATCCATTTGATTGTCACATACATGTTTAGTGCATTCTGAATCATTCAACTCAGTATCTTTATTCGATTTTAAATTAGTTTTCATATCTATATCTCTTCTTTCTTTAATTCTATCATACGGTATTGGATAATCTGGTAAATTATGATATATAAAATTAATATTCCCGTATTCAGTTATGTAATTCATCAAGTCAATCTTAGATATTTCCATCATTTCTATTGCGTATAATGCATCAAACATTGTGGCATAAAATCTTTGATCTATTTTATAGAATTTTTATTTATTAAATTTTTAAACTAACTACCATATATCATTGATGATTTAAAATGAATACATATTGACTTTATGAATATTTCTGTTAGATCAAGTAATACAAAACAACTATGATTCGTTGCTTTTTTCCATCCAAGAATCATAAGTATCTGACATAGACTTATTTTTAAAAGATTTTGTGTAGCTTCCAGTTCCATTCCACGATATGATATTATTTTTACGTATCTGAGATGCGTACGCATATCTCAAACTAAATTGTGATGCTATTATTTCTTTCTTATTATTGTTTATTAGAAATAAAAGTTTATTTTTTTTATCAAATATATTTTAAATAATATATATATATACTTGAAGAAATATAAAATTTTAATTCTATTATTTTAGAAATTAAATATGATGGTATATAATGAGAGAAACTGTGCTATGGTTTGATATTGGTGGTCATATTACAACAAATACTATGAATATATTATAAGTATTCTCATATTCGGCTGCAAAAAAGCTGTATTTCAAGCGTTTTAATATGAAAAAAGAATGAAATATAGTTTTGATACAAAAATTAATGTGAAATGATAAAAAAATAGTATAAATTTTATGGTTGCAATTTAGTTAGCTTATATTTGACTGCAATAGCTGTTAATCGTGCTTCTGGATCTTCATTCCAACATTCTTGAGCAATATTGAGTATACTATTTATGTACTAAAGCAATTAATAAATATGTGTATAATTTAATTTGTAGTTATACATTATTTTTGATCCAGCTAGTTGGTATATTAGGTCTCTGATTGTATTTAACAATATGATCTTTTAAAAGATAGATAGGTGGTTCAATTCCAAGATCTATTTCATATGGCATTGTGTAATCATGATTATAGTCTATTTTATGAGGATCATTTTTATCATAATGTATAATTTTGGATGATAATTACCTTCAATATCAGAACATCGAGATACAAGATCATAAAGAATTAAACCAAATGCATATATATCAATCATAAGAATAATATCTTGCTTAAATATAATACTTCCTTGTACAACTTCAGGTGCCATATAAAGTTTTGTACCTTCCTATTCAATTATAAATGATATAAAATGACAATTGAATGGAAATAATTTTTTTTATTCAGTAGATATAATAGAAAAAAACAGCTCCAATAAAATCTATTCACTATATTTTACCTGTTGTATATGGAAATGTGATAGAGTATCATCTGGAAAAAATGAAATAGCTAGTGTAAAGTCACATATACAGCATTCACCATTATTTTTTATGTAAATATTTTGTGGATTTAGATCTCTATGTAGGATATGAGGTTTTCTTATTTTATGATTGACAACACAACAATGTAAATAATCTAGGCCTGATATAATTGACATTGCTATTGAATGAAGGTGAGTTGTTGTTAGTGTATGTTGAACTAATAAACATTGTAATGAACCATTTGAATGATATTCTGTGGCCAAATAGTATTCATACATGGGAATACTTTCATTTAAATTGTTTGTATTATTCTACATTGAAATAAAAATAAATCATCATTTAATTTATAAATTACTCCATTTTCATGATAAAGTAATGGAATGAATAGATCAGAATTTGGGTAATATATATTATAAGCACCGTCTCCATAGCATTCTATAATATTAGGGTTATTTTTAGATATAACTTTTAATATGTTAGTTTCGTTAATCCAATATTTGACGTAATCCTTGTGAAAAAATTTTAACAAGCAATTTCTATTATTATTATTTCTATTATTATAATTATTATTATTATTATTATAGTTGATAGTTTTGTTTCCATTCTCTATGGATGCTACCCAATATTCTCCATACTTGTAACTCATTAAATGATATAGTAGTTTTAACTGTTTTCTTTCTTTCATTACACATTGATTACTACCACCTATTAGATAGAAATCCTCTAAATTATGTAAATTATTTTCTTGTTTTTGATATATATTTTGCTCTATAAGAGTATTATTCTGTTCCTCATCCATTATATGATCATCATTCATTAGTAAATGTTTTCTTGGATATATTATAGTTGAATATTGATATAATTTTTTATTTCTTATAATGTTATATATTATTATTCCTATAAACATAGATAATAGACATAATGGTAACCAAATTGAATTGATTGTTAGCCATATTATTTTTGATGATGGACTTTGATTAAATATTGGGATTTTATGGATATTATCATTAAAATTGGGAATATTTACAACTAATGTCAATTTTTACATATGTATAATAATAGTTATATTGTAGAATTACATTCAGAGGTGTATAAAAGTTTATTATTGCAACGGTTGCTATGACAGCAACAAAATTCTCTTGTAATTTCAGATGAAAAAGAACCTTTATTGGAAAGATATTTTACAGGAATGGATGTTGTACATTGTGGATAGCATTTAATATTAGAATCATAACAACCACTTTCAAAAATTCTATAATTAAGACTATGTTTATCAATTTCCCAAAGTCCATAACAATTAGGAAATAAATTGTCTTTAAAAAAGCATTTTTTAGGCTGTGAACAGTTGTTAAAAAAACAACTATAACATTCTATATAGTTAGATTGAGCTAAATGATCGTTGTTGATGGTATTATTGCCAATAGCTAAAATAAAATAATAAAAAAATTCACAATAATAATATATTTTAAAATAGATTCTAATAAAATAGGTAGATAATTATTTTATTTGATAAAGATGGTAGATTATATGATTTTAAACAAGATATGACTATACAACGTGTTATAGAATATTTTAATTATTAGATTATTAGTAAAAACATGATAGAAATTTAATAAAATATGAATATATACCTAAATCGGAGAAAGTATCACCAATCAAATATAATAACCATAATACTAACATTTTTAGTGGATAATTTATTATAACCATAAATAAACTATTTAATAAATTAGCATTCGTCTTTAAGAATTTTACTTGATCAATATATTAAAATAGATTGTAAAAATCTACTTAAATTACAACAATAGTATTAATTGACAAATAGCGGTAGCTTCTATTTGTAAAATGTTTAAAGGCACGTTACCGATAAGTTTAGAAACAAATCGCGTCTATGGTATGGTAACTAGGCTATTTGAAAGACTTTTCACAACAAGGATATTAGCTATTTCTATAAGATTTATTTATCCAAGCATAAATGATGAATATTCTATACAACTATAATAATATTACACATTTTTATAGCTATTTTAATCAATTCTTTTATAATAAATGAATAAAATTGGTGCAATTATATTTATATATGCTAAAAATTATAAGCTTTTATTATAATAATATATAAAGCTTATATGGTAACATAATTCTATCCATAATTTGAATAAATACTATTAGTTAACAAAATATTAATTTTGATTATAAAAAAGAAATAATTTTTTGATATTAAAATATAACTATAAATATTTACTAAAGTCTTTATGTTCTAAAATATAAGACCATTAGTATCATTTGTACTTAAGGATAGCTTATCAACTATGTATTAATAAATGTATATTCTTAGTAATCTGTCCATTCTTATGATCCTTATACACAGTCATAATATACCTTTTAGTGTAAATCCATGAATAAATTAATGCAATAATATGTAAATTAATTCCATAATATTTAAATTATTAGTTAAAGAAGTCAGAAGAAGAAAAAACGCAAATCTTAATCAAATATAGACAGAAAATGATATTTGCAAACTAAATATATATAATTTTTATAAAATACAAAATTTATTATACTAGAATAATTTGATTGAAGATGTTAACATAGAAATATAGTTAATTAATTAATAAATTCAAACTAAACTTAACAGTTTTACATGTTAAATACAAATGGGTATTTCAATAGCATATAATGATGTATTGAAAATAATATATATGTTAGCTAGATAAATATTAACTATTTTATAAATAATAAAAATTTACAAATAGTGTTGATATTAATTTTTAGTGAATAATTATTAATCTATATGATCTTGGTGCAAAGTTTTGAGAAATATTAACTGAAATAAATACAGTATTATGTTTTTGATAATATTCAACCCCATCAATCATATTTTTATTAGTAGAATCTAAACTTTGAATGATGCTATTTTTTTTGAGATATGGGTTTTTCAGATTTTCAGTGGGTTTCTAGAGTTTAATTACTTATAATAGGAATTAAGTAATCAGATTTATTAAAAATAATTAAATTTTAATAAAATATTATATTTTTTAAGTAATATAATATTTGCTAAATATTAATTAGCATAACAATATAGAAAATGAGTTCAATTATTAATATAATCAATCGTATACTCACTCAGAGAGCAAATATGAAAAGCCATAAATATTAGTGATATTCTAATAAATGAATTTGATTGTTATTATATTAATAAAAATAGCTTTTATTTCTTAAACATACATACAAATATTACTATATTAGGAAATATTATAATAAGTTAAATCACAATATATCATAAAAATATAGTTTTTTAATTTATTTTTTATGAATATTGGGAAATTTTATTTATTTAGACGGTTAATTAAATAAAATTTAAAAAAAAAGTATATGGTTATATCTATTGACTTATTATATAAGTAAAGAGTTAAAAATAAATCTAATATAATTTTTTCAAGATATACATTAAAAATATGATTCATGCTTTTAGAAATTAATTATTAAAACTATATCTCTTGATTATTTATGTTGAAGTTTTTATAGTTATTAATATAATTAATTTTTTAAAAATAAATGTTAAATTAAAATGTTACCTACAATTTATATAAGGTAACAAAAAATAATGTACGTATGATAATTTATAGCCATTTTACAACATAAAAACACAATTTATCTTAAATTCTTTCATTATAAAATCTAGTATAAAACTTATGTTTTTATTTTAAACAAAATCCAAAATTATAATAACTTAAATTTAAGCAATCTAAATAAAATTAAGGTTTTTATAGAGTTGTTATTTACTCTCCTATGTACTAAAAATGTTTTATTACATAAAATTAGAATTCATTCTGTTTTAATTAAACTTTAAAATATTTTAATCTTAATTATACTTTAAATATTTAAGAGATAAGATTATACAAAATATTATACATTTTAATTTTCTTGTGTAGCATGATAGAGAGCTATAATAACCCAACTACATGCCCAAAAAACATGTTCGTTAACATTCAAATTGTTATAATTAATTTTTAATATGCTAAAATTTAAAATTACACATTCTATAAACTTTAATGTAATGCCTTTTATTTTTATCACGATACTTTTCTCATCATTATTATCCCAAAGCAATGGTAACAACATGGGGGATGTCTCACCGAGTTTATGCACTCTGTATGTAAATAATACATTTGAGACTTGTTTTAATTCTTTAAATCGTGTTATATTTGATTATAAAAAATAAACAAAATCATTTATATAAAAAAATTTACGTTTTTGACATTTTTTATCCATATCATAACAACCATTAACATTTAGTGTAAAAACTGTATCATTTGCATTCACAAGTGTGTAATCAAATGGATTACTACATGATTTTAACAATATTGATGAATTTCTCTCAAAAGCTTCAATATCAACCACACTATTAATACTATATTTCATTGAGGTCATTTTTATACCTTTATAGGATTGGTTAAATTTTACTTCATTGTCTATTGTAGAAATACTACTACTTGATCTAGTAGATGTTGAATAGACAACTGTATTAATTAGAGTGTAATATTTAGTGTTATGATAACCTCGAACGATATCAGTTATTTCTAGTTCCATCAAAAGATTAACTATATTATTATTATTGTAAGTAAGTTATTAATTAAAAAAATAAATCGATACCATTTTTAGTTTTATTTTTATTAGTATCTGTGTTATATGGTAGGGATTTTTCAAAAATCAACTGCTGTTGTATCATATACATGATTATACAAAAAATTCTTGCATATTCTAGCATTGTATAATTTTCTAGAAAAATATTTAAATAGTAATTTAATATTATTATAAATTGAATTAATTACAGTTATTTTCTACATTAATACAATAAATTCATATTCAAACTAATTATCAGACTTTATAACATATTTATATAATATTTATTTAGATTCAATAAAACATAATTTAATAATTAAAATAAATAAAGAATTAGGCAATGTTTTTTTTTCTGTTACTATCGTGTAGACTATTTTGATAATTTTAACTTTAATATGTTTACTATGAATTTATTACTATAAAGACTATTTTCTAAAACAAATTACCATCCTTTAGCAACTTAATATTTGAATTTATTATTTCAATAAATATTCTTTTGCTAAACAATTTATTAAAAAAAAAATAATTTCTATTACAATTTCTAGATATGTATTTTAAGATAAATACTGTTTTTACATAATATTAATAAATATTCTAATATAATTAACAAGTTATTTAAATAATTTCTAAAGAATAAATAAGTTATATGTTTTTTTAATCTTCTTCCATATATAAAGCATATCTTTTACAAATAATAATATAGTGAGAAAATTATCACATACTTTATCAAAATTTTCTTATTAATATTTATATTAGATATAATTTGTTTCTATAAATAACTTTTCTACAACTTTTAACATTTTTAAAAAGTCATTTAGATTCATTTTCGTAACTAATCGTTCTTTAACGATCACAATAGAGTAATTAATTAAATTCAGAAGAGCACGTGATTCAAATACATACTAACATTTTCTAATTTTCCCATATACTCATTCCAAATCGAATACATTTATGATTAAAGAAGATAGTTTATGTCACAATTAGATGATAAAACTATAAATAATATGATAAAATTGTCTATCAACTAAAAGATTTTTGTAAAAAGTTTGTATTTACTTGTACTATATTAATATATTAAATAAAAATTCATTTTTATCGTATAAAGATTTCATTATTAGTTGAATAAACTTATAATAAAGAATACCTTTGATAAAATTACCACTAGTTTTTAATAATATATGATAATACAGGACAATATTAATCATTTATATGAAAAGTATTTCATTGATGTAGTAAAGAATTCACTAAAGTATCTACACATTACACATAGTTAAATGATTATTACGAAATGTATTTAATTTAATTAAAAAAAAATTAAATATGCAGTTATAAATAAAGTATATGGTATAAAATAGCGTGAAAATGATTTAACTAATAGATGTATACTACAAAATAATGTTGCAGTTTAATTAAACAATGTTAAATTTGTATATCTCTATTTTCTACAATATGAATAACCCTGAAGTGTTAAATGTTACGTAAAAATAATATGTTAGCTAGTTTACTATCCTGTCAACTCATATTTGGCACATTAAATGATACTTTTTGAAAAAGTTGTCTTTAAAATTACAAACTACAAAAATTATGAAAAATACTTTCTTTTTTAACCTTTTTACGATATCTAATAGTAATAATTATTAGATAATCTTTTTATTAGCTGTAAATACAATGAATGTAGTATTTTGTAAAGCAATATGCTACAAAATCTATCGTAAGGGATTTTATAGTTTTATGTAATGATTAAAAACGATTAAAATTGTAGGTTTTTATAGACAATGTATACATTTATCATTCACATAAAAAGTTTCACATAAATTATCATTATAAAATTTAGTATTTGTCAAGATATTTATTGTTTTATAATTCATTAAGGGAGTATTTTAAAAAATAAAGTCTAGATTGTAAAGTATTAGACTACTTTATGCAATGGCTGATATTTTGATAACAATAAATGAAACCATTATCTATTTTGCACTTTAAAATTAGTACATTGATAAAGTTTCAAATCTTTTCTATGAAATATCACTCATTTAATGAAGTTTGTTAAAAATAGCATCATTATTATATTTTTTATATACTTCTTTTTGAAAAATTATATTTTAAAATTATTTACTATATGGTACTAGCTAGCATTTGATTTTAAATGCAAAGTTGTTTAAACTTTACATAAAAAACACAATATTACAAGGATCAAGTGATTCTGTTCGACTTTTTATGGAAAATGCTTAAATTCACAATTATCTTCTTCTTATTTCCATCAAGAATATTTAAAAAAAATAAGTCAATGTTTCTATTAACATTTTAAAATTCTGTTTGCTATTCGTATTTATATAAAATGTAATTTGATTTCTAAAAAACTACAAATATGACAAAATGCACTAATTTAAACTAACAAAATATTTATATAGGAGGAATTTTACAAGAAATATTACCTATTTCCATAGATATTTAAAAAGATTCCTGTATTAAAAATTCATTTAGAAATTTTTTGCTTAAAAAATGTTATCAACTCTTAAAAATATACAAAATAAAGCATCTTTAAGAAAATATTACATGGATTTATGATTATTAAATGATTAGACAGCATTTTATCAACAATAATGGATAATAAGTGAAAAAATCATTTAAAAGGTCTTTAAGTGTAATAATTTCTTGTCTCTAATATTAGACTAGTTATAAATTATTAAGTCTATAGAAAATTATACATAAAAACTAATTTATGTTGATAAATAGTTTCTTTTATCAGAAAGTAGGTTAAATTTTTAAAATTTCTAAAATAGAAGTAAGCATTTTATCAATTATATCTTTTTATTTGTTTAAATACATAAATAACCATTTCTAAGCATTAGTAAAGAATAATTTTGTATTATTTGAAATAATTTTATATTATTTACTTATAATCAGTGAAATTATGTAACAATTTTTAGTTCTTGATATAATTTAACTTTATTAACATAACCTAATAGAATTTTTGTGATAAACAAATTTACATACGATATTGTACCATTCATCATGTATTTAATTAGTAATTTTATGAGTAAGAAATATGGAATAAGTACATGAAGGTCAAAATCTTATATTTTACTTTTAAATAATATGAAACATTAAAAGAATATATAGTTCACGTGAGGATTTTACTTATATCATGATTATAGTTATTAAGAATTCGTAATGTCATAAATTAAACAAAATATTATTATTTTAGCATAAATCCTTCTCAAGTTTTTGTAGAAAACAGACAAAAACAATAAACCAAAATACTAATTTTAATAAGCTACAACAAGAATAGACATTATAATACTTTTTCACTTACATAATATGAATGTATCTATGTTAAAAGACACGATTTCTATGTAGCTGTTATAACATAAAATACAACAAATAGTATGTCATATGATGTTGAAAGTGGTTTTGAGAGTTAGAATATAGTTTAGATGCTAGTACTGCTAGTGTCAATCATTTTAAATTATTTTAGATAAAATTTGGTTCAAGTATTTGAATTTTTTGGATAAAAAAGATAACAAAACATTTACAACAAGGGCTTTTTTCTTGACACGTAAAGTGAGTTGAAAATAATGATGTTACTGTTTTTTATATAATAAAACTAAAGTTTTACTATAGATTTTTAAGTGAAATTGTATATATTTATGATATTATTATTTATTAAAAAAATTTCGTATTTTAACATAATGTTCATACAAAAATTACTGAATTATTTTAGAAAATTTAAAGGAAATGCATATTTAATGCCAAAAAATACCATTATAATTGTAAATAGCAACTAAAAGTATTTAAAATTTAAAAACTTTAAAAATTTACGCTTATTTTAAATAAAAAATTGTTTATCTTTAATCCAATATAGTATAAAAACTTAAGAATACTAGATCTTTTTCATCTTTGTAACATACGTAAAATGGATATGTAATGATAAATTATATCATCTAATATTCATTAATATGAAATAATTTGCTATAGATATGAAAAACAAATGTTATCTATATGTACATTAATGTATCCAATAGGATACAGGGTAAATGGATATATTAGATAAAAAATAACTGATTCAATAGTTTTATGAGTAATTTTTTGAAATGAAAGAAAAAATGTTTATAATTATTAATGATGAATGATAAATAATTTGTAAAGTCGAGGAATTATCATATCCGATATGTTGATAAAGATATAAGCACTATTTTGTTGCTGGTATAATTTAACTCTATCGATAAAAGAATTATCTTTTAAAAATTGATTTTGTTTTATGAATTTTATAATGTTGGAGTGGTTAGTTAAAGTGTTATAG
>JRUX01001044.1:0-36572 GCA_001407235.2 Kudoa iwatai
TAAATTTTTATATTAGTTTTAAAAAAATTGACTAGTATAACAGTGTAAATTGTTTATAAGGCTTAATACATGTTCATTTAGACTAAGCAAGCATTAATCTATATAATCCTAAAAATGCTTAAAATAAAGATGTAAGTACATCAAATGATTATGTAAATGATCCTTTTTAATTATCAAAATTTAATCAATAAACCTATAAATTCTATTTAAAAACATATTTCTATTTGTTTGTATAAAAATACTAATCAACCCATGAAATTCATATTTTATTAAGTATTTTCTATTATTATTATTATTTAAATTTTAAAAATTGAAATATATTTTATTATCTATAATAACAAATTAAAACTATATTTACTTTAAAATTAGAAAGATCAATCTTAGAAAAGAAAAACTACCTTATTGAAAGGATTACTGTTGATAATTAATTGATGATCGTTCTACTGCTATATCAATAAAAGTAATTTTATTGAAAAAAAATTGTTTCATAATAAAATTATTATCAAATTTACTTTTATAATTGTAATTAAAATACACAGTAATATAAAATAGATCAATATTTTTATTGTTGATTATAATTAAATTAATATAAATATTAATTTAATAAATAAATGTTGAAAAAATACTATACATCATTAAATAATATTATAAGAAGTGAGACATATAGTAAAAATATATAATAAATAATCATTTTAATGATTTTTTCATGAATTTAATAAAATATAATGATCAAATATATATTTAAATAGTTTATCAATTATTTATATTGTTAATTTTATAAAAATCATTATTTTTTAGTAATTTTTTATAATTTTATAGTAGTAAATATGAAATAGATAGTCATAAACATAAAATATAGTATTAGTATTAATTAAAATCAATCTATTTTAATTAAATAAAATCTATTATAGAAAATCACGTTTTTAATAATAATTACCAATGAAAGAAGATAAAAATTAAATTAATTTCTAATAAAAACATTATTGACTTGTTTTAAATGAATTTTCATTGATTCTAAGGTTATACATATAATATAAAAATTTGACTGTTTGTAAATATGGTGTTAATTGTATGAATAGCGTGGTGAGAATGTTTTTTAGAATTAATTGGCGCTTAATCTTCAATGCTCAACATCATTCATCATATAATCTTCAATGGGAACACATATCCATTGATATATAAATATATATAAAGTTAGAATATAGCTTATATAACAAAAAATGATTTTAATTTGAATCAACCATAATATAAAGATATGAGAATTGATTTATTTTGATAAATCAATCAACTAAAACCTATAAAAAATGGTAAAGTGGTGTAAATTATGTTATTTATCACAACCTAGAGATTACATTGATTAATGTGTAATCCTTTTGTTTATTTGGATAGTGAATAGATTAGTACAATTTTACTGTTATCCACGCACATTTGCTAAATTTAGAGAATGGATTGTAGTGAATCAGATCTTATTGATATATATAGAGAAATTGAAATAGAACTAAAGAAAACACATCTATTATCTCTAGTAGATGCATGTCAACATCTTATTGATGGCTATTATGATGATACTGTTCTTTTTAATAAATATAGAATATGTATGAATTATTCTGTATGTGTAGTAAAATCATATGGGCATGAAAGGAGGTATTTTTTTTTTAATTTAATTTATTATTAAGCTTTTTTCATCCATATTTTGGATCTGATTATTATTATTATTATTATAGATTCTTTAATCCACCTCCACAAATACAAATAGCTAGAATTTGTAGTAGTGGTACCCAAAATCATACCACTAGAAGTGATACTATAACATCATCTGTATTTGATAGTTATATTTCACTTCAAATAAGTGGCTATGATGAAGATATAAAACCATCATCTGACACTCTTACTTTAAAAAATGCTGATAATGGAACTAACAAGAATATTTGTCATTTAAATAACGTTTATAATTCAAATAATGGTTTGATACCAAGTAAAAATATTCCTATATTATTACTATAGCATGTTAACGCTTATTGGCTATATTAAGTGGATAACATCATACAAAATCTTCTTCAAACAGATAAATATCCGAGTAAAAGAAAAAAAATTAACAACAAGAAGGAAAAATATCTTAATCCAAGTGTTGCAACAATGTATAATCTGGATAAATTGGTAATAGAGTGTTTATTATTTAAAAAATAATAATAATAAATGCATATTTTTTTGAATTTAGGGTGTTGCGTCGGCTATTAACACTCATATCAATGAATTTGATTTTGATCGCTTTATAATGCTTAAAATAAGAGTATCTTCAATAATGAATATAATTTTTAAAGTATATTTATATTTTTTTAGGTATTTTTGAATCGAGCTAGTAATCCTATTGGTCCACTTGAATCCAACCCTATACGAGTAATAGTCAATCTTTAAAAATAAGAATATTTATTCTCTTACACCTCCAATTTATTATTAATAGTAATAAATTTATACTTTTTTTAAGATTATATCAAAGCCTGCTAAAAAGAAAGTTAAATCTCTAAAAATTAGTGCATGTATAATATAAACTATAAATTGATATTCAAATAAATTTTCTTTTTATAGGCAATATAATTTCTGGATCATTAATTGTTCTATCAAATAGATTTCGTTCACAAAGTTTAAGCACAAAATATTTATATCTTGAAGAAGGTTCTATTGATTGTCATCAATATAAATATTCTGCAATCTATATCTATAAAGGTAAATTACAATTAAATGATTATTTACACCATAATATAATTATATATATGAATAAAATTAACCATCTTTAATAAAATTTATTAACTATTCTATAAAATAACCCTCTATTATATTACTATAGATTGGTTTTAGTAATTATGGGGTCTATTTATTACTTTGATATATTTTAAGCATCTTTTTTCATCTAGTAAAACGTATAAATGATGATTATGTTAATGAAGATGGCCCAATTACATATGGATCCATTGTAAGATTAACAAGTTTTGATGGAAAACTAAAACTACCCCTTATGGTAGGAAGATTTCTTATACATCTTTAAATTATGTAATATTTTATTATAGTATATTAGAAAAGTTGATCAAAATTCCATTGATTCTAAATGTAGTGATGCTTGTCTCTCTATGAATAGGGTTCGCTTATAAAAATACAACCACTATAATTGAATAATTTTATAATAAGTTTTAATATTGAAGGTAGCTTTTGAATGTTTTGATAAACCAAACACTTTTCTGTCATTATCTACTAACAATTTACGATTTCATAATGTAAATTTTTTTACATATAAATATCTACTTCTAACCTAATTTCTGCCTAATAGCTTAGTACTTCATCAATTGAAGGGTGCAATATTGGGACTATAGACCTTTTCAAGTCATTATCAGTATGGCTTGTAATCACTGTTGGTACTTATAGTGTTTTCTTTAATTAAATACTGTATTTTCTTTCAGAAAGAATTGTATTCAATTATATGACACCAGTTACAAGTTATACTGTTAGCCCTTCAACATTACCTCTTATCAC
The DNA here is from genome assembly GCA_001407235.2 of Kudoa iwatai. Lineage (NCBI taxonomy): Eukaryota > Metazoa > Cnidaria > Myxozoa > Multivalvulida > Kudoidae > Kudoa > Kudoa iwatai. The sequence continues at coordinate 3,526 of JRUX01001044.1, forward strand.
TATGGTCACTGTATTTTTCAAAGAATATTTTATAGAATTTATTTATTTTATATTTTATAATGATATGAATTTTTAGTGTAGTGAAACTGTTAATGAAAAGCGTTGTTTTGAAGTTCTTGGAAGAGATTTTTACCCTCAATTACAACTATTTGTAGGGCGTCACCTTGTAAATACTGTCTACCGATGTAGTAGTCTTTTATTTGGCGTTGTTAACAATGTAAATGCCATGAACTTATCTATAATGAAACTTCACTCTATAACAAAACTAAATGATGGATTTCATTTACCAATACTTCTTGTATGTCCAGTACAAAATATTATTGTTGATACTCAATATTCTGCCGTCTTCACCTTAGATATGGTTTCCAGTTGCTTTATCTTAAAAGTTATCAACAATTCCATTATTAATACCAATATTTCATCTTAATTATTTTATAAATCATATATTCAAAGTTAATTCTGCTTTATTTATTTTCATATCTACCATATTGCTTATATTGTTCTGTATATTTTGATTCATTGTGTTTTTTTATTATATTCAATTATAGCTCAATCACATATTGATATTTATAAAACTAGGCAAATGTTGTAAGACATAGTTTCTAATTTATATCAATATAACAAACAAGTTATATTCAATACATAGCATATTTATATAATTTTAATATTAATACTATAAGGTATTATATGCATTAAATTTCTAAATTTTTTCTAAGAATCTGTTCAACTAATGAATTTAAACCAATACTTAAATGAATGCAAACATCAAATTTTTTATAATTTAAATTAATATATTGATTTTTAGATTAATTTTAAGAATTTTTTTTTAAATTCTTTAAAATCATTCCTTTTTTATTAAATTGTGATATTTACTAAGATTAGGACTTGAAATATATTTACAATACTAAATTAATAAATTCAATAATTATTTTATAACTTATTTTTTACCATTTGAAATAATAAATTTTATTCTATTTTTATTATTAATCTATACATTCAAAAAATGATTCAAAGATAACATCTAAACATGGCTAAGGTATTCGTAAATAATATATGTGGTAATAAATATTAAAATAATTATAATTTCTATAAATTACACCTTGATATTCTAAATTCATTCATTCTAACAAAGTTTATATATTAGAATTAAGTGTAAAATAAAAATAGTAAAACCAACGAACGAAAGCTACTCAAATCGGCATAAAAGGTACATACAGTTGTTGTCTAAATATTAATTAAAAAAACACCCAATACTTTATATATATCTATAAATCTTTGTAGTTAAAAAAAATATATGCTTATCTTTTATTCTAAGATTTCTCAACTTCCATATATATGTATATTCAAAAACTCAGCTATGACTCAGTATATAATGAAATTTATAACACAAAGGAAGGCCAAAAACAAGTTAACTTTTCTACTAAATCATGGCAAATACATATATTAATGAATTATTATACTAATATACAAAATTATTTTATATTTAATAGATATTAAATCAAATGAAAAGAGAATTTGACCAAAGGATGACTTTATAAAAGGTTTCATCTCAAGCCAGTTAATTGACAATGATTGCATGCTTTTAACAATTTTTTAACTCCAATCAACACATTGTTAGAAATAAATAATTCATTTATACAATTAGATTATATTTTATATATGAGAAAGAGTTTTTTTTGAATAATGAGTTGAAACGACTATAGATAGTCTCATTAGTAGCTTTTTTATTTAAACTGTGGCAACCTACAGCTGTATTATTTCAAAAAATCCTTAAAATAAATTTCTTTAAGAATAAAACATGTTTTATGTTTTAAGGTAGTATACAGTTTAATTTTGATTAAATATGCTAATTATGAAACAGTTTTTTTAAGTTCCTTTATGTCCATCTAAATTTTTATTACCTTAAACTAAGCAAATCATTTTATATTTTGTATTATTTCTTTAAAAATTAGTTATAAATAGTCTTTAATAATTAATTTTTTAATGAAGTTGAAGCCAATCTAAACTCTTACTATATGATTAAAAATCTCATCTTTTGTGAAATGGTACTTATTTATAATAAAATAGCAAAATAACAGCCTTTAAAATTGGCATGAAACTATAAATTATAGATAATAGTAACTTAAACATGAATCAATATTACAATATATTTTTTTTGTAGAATTTAAATAAATGGTATTTATCAGATGCTTTTTCTAATGGCTTAATGACTAAAAGTTTCAATTTCAGTTCTATCAGACGATTTTAACATGTTAATTGCTTTTCTCTTCTATACTTACTAATACGAAGGAGTTATAGCAGCTACAATGATCTACGGTGTGTTTACATTGTTTTCAGTATGTGAGAACATAGATGGAATAAAGTTGAAGTTACTATATAAATATGGTAAATTTCAAATGTATTAAAGTAAAGAAGCAGAATTATTACCTTATAACTGATGTTAAAGTATGAAAACATTCTTATATTGATATTATGTTGTTCTAGAGTAAGGTAAAGCTAGTGGTCAGCACAAAATAACTACTATTCTGATCAATATTATTCGCACATTGTCACATATTTAACCTAAAATCTTTACGATATGACTTTATTATGGCTTTTTAACCATCATTAAGGTAAACCTTGCTAACAGTCTACCTGCTGCCTAATAATAAATAAGTTGTCATATGTTAATGAAACAATGAGAACTATCAGACTAATGTAGTACCGGCAGCTGAAATGATTTAACAATCAAGATAAAACCTCACCAGTCCAACAAAATGAAGAGACTAATTAACAAAGTATTTGAAATTAAGAGAATCAACTAACGGAATATACACCACTAATAATCATTTCTATCCTTAGATATATTATAAACAAATATGATATAAAATTCAACCCATATATAGTATTATTCTATTTAAAATACATACTTTCAAGAGTACTCTGGTTAAACAAGATACAATTCAATTATGTGCATATAACAATCACAGAGAGAGAGAATCAAAAAAAAAGGATATCTACGTTAAAAAAGTAAAAGTCTACATAAGACCTAACACTAAGATAGATTTTTATTAAAAATAACATCAATAAAACAGTAAATTAAAACATCTACAGCAGAAAATATATGCTGTAGTAAATTTCTTGCGAAAAAATATTAAATTTTTGTGAATAAAACAAAAATAACAACATCTTATGTTATAACCTATTGTTTAACCACCATTCTAGTTGAAAACATACTCTTTTTCAACAATGTTTTTACTCTTTCCATATTTCTTATGAATATGTATTTTATTGGTGGCTCTAATAAGCGTACTTGCTCTCCTAAGAGCATTCCATGTATGATGGGGTGGAATATTTGAATTTAAAAGATAGTTTTTCATTCTATTAAGAATACCTCTACTACCAGTAGATAATTTGTAGCAAATTTGTTGGTCAGATCGATGTCGTGTTCGTTCACCTGATTTAACACATTAAAAAATGTTGATGATAAAATGTATAATAAATTACTTGTTCTTTTTTTAAAAGTCAAAACAAGAGCCTTTTTATTAGTAGAAACATCAACAGCACGTTTAGAACACATTCCATTGTATTTAGGCTTGTCAAGTCCCATAGTATTAAACTTGGCCTAAATATCTGTTAAAATAACATGAATACAGTTAACTATTATACTTTGGACATTTTAAGTCCACTCAAATTGAGTTTACTGCTATTCCACTGTTGTGTAATCATTGTGAGTAGATCGTCCTGCATGATTTTTACAACCTATGAAGCGTGGACACGAATAGCACCGACTTTTATAAAACTCTAAATATTATACTAGTTTTTAGTTAATATTTGTATAAAAAATATTTATTTTATTTAAAAAAAAAGTTAAACTTATCTAATCAAATTTATTAAATTATTTTAAGATTTTTTAGTTATTTAACAATGTTACACGACAATTGTCGGAAGTATACTCGTTTTGTGATGGCAAAGTCAAAGAATCATACAACACATAATCAAGGCAGAAAAAACCACAGAAATGGTATTAAAAAGCCAAAGTTTCATGCTAAAATTTCAACAAAAGGAGTACCTTATATTTATTTTGTTATTCGTAACCAATCTATTTGTTATTTGTTTAGATGGAGAGAAAGTATGTTAGAAATATGAGAAGAGCTAAGAAAGGAGCTATGAATGCTGCAAAAACTGCAAATGAATAATTGCTTAGTTTATTAATATATATAAGTTTATGATAGTAGGATAATATGTTGATATTTTCGCAAGTTTCTTTTTTTTATTATACATAATTTTTTACTTTTTAACATAGTGACATTTACCACTCAGATTTTTATTTTTTTAATGTAAAGTTTAACCACAGTTATCATTTTTAATTATATTAGTTTCATTTTTCACCCTATGAAATGGTATATTTAAAAGTCAAGTGTTTATAAATTTGTCTGAATTTTATTTTCTAAATCTTAATTTAAACATTTTCTGAAAATTTGATTTATAGTTATATTTTATTTAAGTTTTACTTCAGTTCTATAGATTTTCGGTTGTCATCGTGCGTTCGTTCTACCATTTTTTGTCATAGATACTTCTAAAGGGGTAGCAAGCAATGATTTGTGGTAAAAGTATGTTTACTCTTTTTAATTTTAAGTATAATGATTTTTTTCTGTCAAATGACTTAAAGACCACAATAGTTTATTGTTGAAAATCTGTTATTGACACAATACCTTTTATCATTTAAGCAAATTTTCTAGCCTATTATTTTAAAAGTTCTATTTTTTTTATTAGCTTCGCTATTTTAAAAAAATTAGTATTACTAAAAACGTTATTAATGTCAAAATGTTCATCAATGGCCCAAATAGTGTAATGAGCTTAAAATTATCAAATTTTTTTCTAATTTATTCTAATAATATATTTTATCTTTTCAAATGTTTCATTATGAAATATTTAGTCATAGTTAGTAAGAACGAGAACCTATGTAAGGGAGTGACGAAGTTTGCCGTTATCAAACGACACAGTTGACTTTGTAGCCAAAGGAGTTGATATCATTTTTGTGTTTCATACAAAAGCTTTTAAAAATTTTATTTGTGTTAATTTAAAATATTGAAACTATTTTAATGAAACAAACCTAAAGATAGATTTTTTATTAAGAGATTAATTCATATTAGTTAAAATATAATAAATCATAGAGTAAAATAAACATTGATAGGTTATAAATGGTTGTATATTATAAAATTTAATTAATTACACAATAGTTGATGTTGGGTTTCATGCATTGATAAAATGCTTTATAATCAATAATAAATACCAGTTATAACTTATTATTTTAGTAAAAAATTAAAGTTATTAGATGAGATATTACCATTAAATATGATAGCTGATTGGTTTTTTATTTCAATAATGATTATAAATATCGTTTTATTGGTTAAAGTATAAAAAAAGTATATGTTTTTAAGTACAAAGTACCATTTTAATAGTAAATAAAATTTTAGATTTAAAAGTTATCCCTATTAAATGTATTTATAAGAATTAAAATAACAAATTATAGCATATTAGGGTTTATTATAAAAACTCCTATATATTAAAAACAGATTTATTCAATAAATATGTTGTTTTTGTATTCCATTAATAAAAATTATACGCCTATTTCTTTAAAAAATTTAATAATCTAAGTAATTAACTGGTTAATAGTATAAATATGTGAATGGATTTCTATAAATGACACTAATAATTAATTGTATAAATTTAATAATAATTCATGAACATTTAACCAATTCTATTCTAACTATTTTAGTTATACGGGTAATATGTAGCTCAATTATCCATTAATAATATTCATAAAATAATTCCATAAAAATTAATATCAAATTAAAAAAAATATTATAATAAAATTTTTAAATTAACATATAAAAATATGAATAAAATTACCAAGTATATGTTCATTTATGTTTTACATTCTTTAAAAAATTAATTAAAAATAATATTTCATCTATTTTTTCAAATAATTGCTCACTAGTTACAATTTATTGCTTTATTTTAAAAGAAACGATTATTTATCTAATCAATTATTATTTCAATCATCTCTACTCTGTCAAAAAAATTTTAAAATCTAAATAATAGAATTTATTAAAATAATAGTAATAAATTAAAATGTAAAATTGAAACCATTTTTTTTATTTTTTATGATAGTCTCTAGTTTAAAAATACAATAATAAATATTATCTGATTGCGCTTGCGCACTCTAAGAATATGATCTGTAAGGATGTTTTTTGCATACCAATAATTTAAATATTACTTAACAACCAAATAGTAATACATAATTATATAAACTAGGTTAGATAGCTTGATAAACTAGGGCATTCCAATGATATTTTTGTACCAATGATTAATCATATCTAGCAAATCTTTTAATACTTCAATATTTTTAATGGAAGGAGGTAGAATCGAGATATTTTGATATAAAGTATCAGAAAATTTAGATAATTTGATTTTGTTTGCATTTATAGAAAGATTTTTTTCAATTGAATTGAGACAAATGGAATAAGAAAAATCACTTTTTATATTCACACTCCAAGCCACTTCGAAAGGTGGATTACTATTGGTAAGAGCAAAAATTTGTAATAAATTTCCAACTTTACAAAAGTAAGATTCTTTTGCAATAGAATCACTAATAAAAGAATAAATTAAACTATTCAAATATGACAATTAACTAATACTTTATTTCTGTAAGAATAGTATCAAATGGACTAAACGATGTAGTCTCATCATTTAATTTGTTAATAGTTTGAGGAATATTATTACAATTTTCATTAGAATTATTGGTTTTATGTGAATTTTTGTTATTTTTTTTAATATTAGTATCTTTACGTTCATTAATTGATTGTTTTTTTACATCTTTAATATTATTGGTTGTATTATTAGTAGTGGATAAAGGGTTGGATAATTTTTTTGATGTATATGAATTGTTGAGGGATGGTAACTTTGATTTTTGACCATTTTGACGATATGATTTTTTATCTTTATTGATTTTATTTTTTATCTCATGAGTAACTTTTTTACTATCTTTATCAAGACAAAAGGGAACAGCTCCTTTTATAAGAGAGGACCGTCCAATTTTTGGACGATTTATAAATTTTTCATCAAAATGTAATTCACATACACCCACATTATCAGTTGGTATGTAATGGGAACTATATATTTATGTTTGTATGGATATATTATTGAAGAATAGAATTAGAAATAAAAAAAATTTATTTTACATACCGATTAATGTTAATTAACCATTGACGTTTAAGAGTAGGATCAGAAGGAAATTTAAATGTTGAATTTTTTCTAAAATTTGGATCCCTATTTCTTCGACGATTTGACACACATCTTGGAACACAACAGCTTCTCCCCATAAAATGCTCAAATGAGTGCCACTTCTTTAGCTAAACCTATTGCCGCAATGTGGCTTAATCCCGATAATTCTAGAGGCTCTATTTTGTAGCCCACTTAGTTTATCATCTACCAATAATAAAAAATTTATTTCTATTACTATTCTTATATACTAGACATTATATTTATTGTTTTATTTTTCAATTTTAACACTATCATTTAGTGGTTGATAGTGTTACTATTAGTAAATCTGTTATAAAACCGTAATTAATTTTATCTATAGAAAAAAATTATTTAATATTATTTTATTTACATAATAAAATTCATCATGATAATCCATATTGTATGAGTATTAACAGTAACTATGTTTTCATTAAAATTAAAGACTGCTACTATTTAATATCAATATTAAAAGAACGCGATAAATATCTACGAATATCCATTTTTGATTTTTAATTAATTTATTATTATGTGTTATTTTTATAAAATCATATATAAAAGGTATATTTTTTCTAATATAAACACACAAATATTGGATAACTTATCTACACACTCGTGTGTACATCACAATGAACTGAATGTAGCAAAACAACGTAATTAATTTACATGGTAGTTAACCCCTAAATAATCTTTTTTTTCGAATAGTTAATAAAATAATTGATCATATTCTATATATGGCATAATATATTTACTTTTTGTATAGAATACCATAAAAGTGCTATTTTTTTTAATTTTTGTTAAATTTAATGAATGTAGCTTTTTTTATAATAAATAAAAATATTTTATTATATCAATAAAATTAAATTATTTATAGATATTATTTTTTTAATTGAAAAAACTATTTATTATGATATTATTTCTTTGATTTCTTTAAATATTAAAGTTTATTCGATATATAATCTCTTAATTACTGATAATTATAAAGTTTGTCTATGTATATATTCTTTATTATGATAAAATTTAACATTTTTATTCTTTTTATATTAATTTTTAAATAAAAAAATACTTTTCTAGATAAATATGTAACAGTAATAATAATAAGATTTTACAATTAAGAAACTATAATTCAAAAGTTTTTTTTTTAAATAATATCCATTTTAAAAGTAATGCTAATTTTTAAAGTTTTTTTATTATACAAAATAATATATTTTCAATTAACATATATATAAATAAGCCACTACGAATTCATTCAATAATTATTTTACTTATTTTTAAGATATTTATTATCATATTCTCATATATTTTTTTACTAATATTAAATTACTATCTAAGCCTTTAGAATAATTTTTAACACAATTAATTAGATAAGATTAGGTTTTATAATACATTTATTCGTGACCTATACCACATTATTTCACATTTTTGTTAAAAGTGTATAATCGGTGTGATATGAATCACAAAATTTTGTTCGTCTTTTATCGGAATTAATAATGGCTATGATTATATATGATACAAATAATTTTCTTAAAATTTCGTCCTAATTTCTCTAGTTAGTATTTTTAATATAATAAAACATTATTAAATTTATTTTTGTCTATTAAGAGATAATAACATTTACATATCTATTTATTTTTTTATAAAAATTCATGTCAAAACTGTGATTAGTTTATTAAAAAATGAGAAATAAACACACTAAATCTCTAACAAACTGTAGAACTACAATTATGATTAAGTATGGTAATATGTTTACAGGATGATCATATTTTATATATATTACTTTAATTTTTAAAACAATTTAAATACCGCCTTTAATAAAATTCGTTTTTAAGAGTATTTTTAATTTATTATTCTATAATTTTTTATTTGAAACCAACATATAAAATGTTGTCACTTAATCTACCATCCCTTTGGATTATTTCTTATACAAAAGTTGGGTCCATAGGATCAAATCTCATACATAAGTACACTTTAGAGCTTGTGTCATTAATGTTAGCATTTTCTAAAATGGTTATAATAAATACAGTTCATCAATGACTTATGTAACACATCAGCACTCAATTAGAATGACACTTTACATTATTCACCATCTAGTTCACCCCTACCAACTATAAATTAACGCTTAAACAATGTAACATTCATTTTATTTAACTATTATAATCTTAAAAGATAATTATACTCAATCTTAAAATATACAAAATATCTCTACTCAAAAGTAGACAAAAATGACAACTATATCCTATTGTCGGTGATTAGTAGTCTATAACAAGCATACTGCTAAACAATACACTATTTTAACTAACAATAAATGGTATATCCATATTATTGTTAAACAAATGAATAATAAAAAAATTCTTTTTTATCAATATTCTGGTAGAGATCGTTACAACTTCGGTAAAATAAACCACATCGTACAACAGTAAATGTGATCTGCGTGCGCATGCATCTATATTGATATATTTATGATACAGTTTAAAATGAGATATGTATATTTTTGTGCCAAACAAAATTTTTTCTAAAAAATATAGATAATTAAAAAATTGATTAATATTTATTTAATACTCGTTAACTAATAGGAGTCTGCGCAGTGTAATTTAATGTTATGGAGTGGGATGGTGTTGATAATTTAACTACAAATCAAAAAAGATTGTTAATCGAGCTAGATTTATATTATAATAAACTATATACTATTGATGACCAAGTATGTATGAGAATATCAGTTTAATTTGACTACTTTATTAATATAGAAGGATTGTAATACAGATTCAAGTGAACATAAAACTCCAACTGTAAGAATATTACAACATATTTCATTTAAAAATAAGCATATTTAATTTAAAAATATTTAGATTAAAAATAATCATAAAGATATAGAGTAATTTCATTCTTTTAAAATTGAATTTGTAATTTTAACCAAAAGTGTCGTCAATAAGAAATTAGATGTTGAATTTGAACAAACAGTCAACTTTCTACATAATAATGACATATATTTTGAAATACTAGTGAATATGGTGAAAAATTTTAGCATAATTATAAATACACTAGAAAACTATGATCAGAATATAACCCAGATAAATGAAGAAATACACTCTATATGTAAAGCACACCATGAAATAGAAAAAAAAATAGTAATTTTTTTTAATAAATTGCTATATTTTATAATGTGCAAAGTATACCTGTTTTCATATACGTATGATTAATCATTTTACATATTTAATCGTTAAAACATTTCCACTTTAATTAGAGTAGCCGTATATATTGATATTAAGGTATTTAGTTTAGTCTTTAAAATTTTATATTTAAATTCTACCTTAATAGTGTTAATTTTCTGATGAACATGTTTTTCATTATAGATCACTTTAATTTTTTCTAAGCTACACGTTTGTTTATTCAAAATAATTGCCTATTCATTTAAAATCATTAGCTCAATATATCCAATTCAAAGTAGCTTATTCTATATTTATATATAAATATTTTCTTTTTAAACTAATTTATATTAAATATAATTATTCTTATATTTGAAATACATTCTAATCAAAAAATTCTTAAAATATACTTATTATCTATCTAGTTATATACATATAATGATATAATTTTTTGATTTTTAATAGCTATAAAGGCTCTTATTAATTTTTTTCATATAATTTATATATATATGTATATATAATTCAGTTATAATATATTTAGTCTAGTCTTACGTCTCAACAAGAAATATGTCGCAGATATTTACATCACTATGGATGCATTCATCGTTTAAAAAAAGTATTTTATTACAATTTGAAATATTTTTTTTATATATGAAATGTAAAACTATAAAGAATTTATCAAATAAAACTGTTGATTTATTTTTACTGGTTGAATTAGCACTTGAAGTACAACAAACACTAGAATTTTTCAATAAAAATGTATTAAAATACCTTACTTTTTATATATTTAATTATTTTAAAAATTTTAAGTATAATTTTGTGGGCTCAGATCTTCAAAGAGCTAGTTTAAGACAATTTTTTCAAGATATAACCAACAAGATGGATGAATTTATTTCAAATAATCTTACTTATAATAATATATTAGCCGAACTTTATCAAAATGAGACAGTGATGAATGATGTATAACTGACTAACGATAATGTTTGTTATATCTATTAATATAATATTAAGAACCATGTTAAAGAAACATATACTTTTGATAAATTCTATTCTATCAATCTATCAACTATTAAAAATATAAAAGTAAGAGTATTCATTCTAATTTTAATGTTATATATGTTATTTTATTATAAATTTGATACAATAATTTAGTTTTTTATTGACGAATATGAAAAAAGACTAACTTTCAATGATGAACTGTACATATAATGTACTCATCATTATATATTTTATAATTTTTTAGCTTTAATAAAATATATAACCGTATTGTTGAATTATTTATGCAAATAAGAAAAACCATGTTGACCGATCTACTTAAAGACAGTATCAATTCGTTAATAAATACAACAATTAACAAGGAAAAGTGCTCTCAACCAAGCTTATTTGTATTATTATTCTTTTATCTTTTTTTATTAATGATTATAATAAAGATATTAAAATATTGTAAATTGAAATCACAACTGGTGATCAAAGAATGTGATTATATTATTAAAATATTTCATACTCTTGAACATAATAACATAAGGTAACAATAATTATTCATCTACAATATATAAATGGTATTTATCTTTAAATTTTAATGATTAAAAAATTCTTTAAATTGTTTTAGATTTTAATTTTTAATAATATTATATTACATAAAAATTCATATATTACATTTCTATTGAACTATTTCTACTCTAAAAATATTACAATTACATAGAAATATGATACAGCAGATCTATCTTGCACAGAATCACACAGTTTTAAAATATTTAGCTACATTTACTCATTATGAACATTTAACAGATTTATATATCACTATTCAAGTATTATAAATTCATTTTTATATTTCTATCATATTACAATTATATAATTGTAGACAGACTACCTTAAACATTACCACTTTCCATATGATAGTATATTTACTAGAAAAAAAAACAAGCTTTATAATAGATTTAAAAGGTTTGGAAGAATTTCATATAAAATATTTCACTCTTCTTCTCAAAGATATTGCTTACTTTATTTATCAGCGTGTTCATGTAATAAACTCTAAAAACCTTCATGGCTTATTATGCCATGTTTTTTTATGCACCTATCATTTACATTTTAATTGTTGTTATATGTATTTAGGTCTATATAAATGATGAAATTTTTAACTATAAAATCTCTTCATGTGATCTTGCTTATCCAGAAAAAGTTTTACTATGTGACTCTAATTTCACTGGAGATAAAACCACTATAGAAACTATAATCAATAGCCCAGAAATGTGGTATCCACCTGTTAGAAGAACTTGCTTTCTACTTGCTAAAATACATCCATGTTTTTCAGTATTTCTAGCATATTATATTACCTGAAAAATGTCATTCAACTAAATAATTGTTATAAATTTCTTTTCTAGAAAGAAAAGTTCAATAAAATAGCTTTTCTAAGTGTTACAACTTGTGTTGATTTGTTAACTAATGCTAAAAATAAAATGAATGATATTAAAGTAATTTTTGTCAATAGAATAATATCATAGATTTTACATCAAAAACCTAGAAACCAACCATTCATGGTAGTCTATTCTATATAAAGCATCTATTAATATTATCCCAACAAATTCAATTACTGAGCGATAATTTTGAATTCAAAGAAACACGACTAGAAATCTTAAATTATCTGAAACCTGCAGCTGTCACCTTTTTTAACGATAAAAAGAATATTTTCAAGTTCAATACAAACAATCCTTTATTAAAATTTTTCTCAAATGTACTTTTTTGTGTGTTATTAAATTATAAATTTTGTATATTACCAATGTAGAGTATACCTAAAATACACGAATACACTATTGATACTTTTAAAGTATGTACAAAATATATTTAACCTACTTAAGTATCACTATCTAGGCAAATAAAAATCATTTCTTTTATTATTTAATCAATTTTTAGATTCTTGAGAACAATATTAGAAGTGAATGTTTGAAACTTATAAACCAATCTGTCAAATATATATTTGGAGATGATATTGTTTCGTTATTTGAACCAATTTTTGATGGTTCTATTGAAATCATTAAATTAGATGAAAATTCAACGGTTATTTTTAATTATTTAGATTTTAAATTTGATTTTATGTACTTTTAGCACTATTTTATATCACTAAATTTTATTCATGTTTAGGAGGACAACACAGTCTACAAACATCTTGATCAAGTTCATATATTCAAATATAAAAAACGTATCTATTTTAAATAATTAAAATCTGTCTTAATTGTTATATTTAATTTAGAGAATGATTATAATATGGTTAAAGTTTGTTGTGATAATATTAATATTCCTCTAAATGACTTTTATCACACGCTGTCTATATATTTTACTGATAATGATAGCAAAGATACTATCTACAACTCAGTTAAAGTATTAATGTTTTTTTATTTTATTTTTTAATATATTATTAAAGAATCAAACCCTAAACAAGATCAAATTTATTACTTCTTTTATTAACAAAAATGAATCTTGATGTTTTTTGGTGGTCACGTGACTTGCGATCTAACGTTTATTTATACCACAAAACTATCATTCTTCTGTATTTTTTCTAATGTATAAAACATTTTTATATAATATAAAATTTTTAATATTTTTATGGTTATGATATTACACTATAGTCTGCAGTAGATAACCATCATATTTAGGTAGGAGTAAATGGCCTTTTTCATTATTAGAATTTAGATTTTAAAACTTTATATATTTTTTTAATTTGGGTTTAGAAAAGTATTATTAGTTTTTTAATCACATTAGTCAGTTACTAAATAGTGAACAGTAAAAAGGGTTTTCCAAACTATATTGAATGTATTATTTTATAATTAAAAATGAATAGATTTTTTCTCAAAAGAACTATTCTTTACTTTTAAAAAATAAATCTATAACAGTAGTTTATTTAATATAATAAGAAAATCAACATTAAGCTTTTATGAATGTGTTTGTTAAGTTAATCACAGTTTTATTCATTACCTTAATGTGGCTTATCAAATGTAAGACAGTTTTTTAAAAAAAAACATCATAATCAAGAAATACCTTGTTTCTTTAATAGATGTAACATTAAACCCAATATAAACCATCCGGCTGGACGTGAAAGTGACAATCCATAACCTTGCATTTTTTAGAGTTGATGCACTGTATTTTACAAAAGTAGTAATACTTTGAGCTATATTTCATGTAATAAATTCTGTAGATTAAAATTATTAATTTTTTATCCTAAGAAAAGCATTTTCAATAAATATTATAAGAACTATACTATTAAGTATATGTAAAGAATACTTACAAGTTAGTATTCATAACAAAATAATGCCCCCTTCAATATACACACATATTTTAACTTATAAAGTAAAAAAATCATCTAATTTTAAAAAATGAAATTCTTATAATAATAATAAACATCTTTTTTCCCCCATTAAAATAACTGCATAGTGTCAATATGATTATGATTTCATAAAGTAACTATAAACAATTTAAACCATAAGTAAACTGATTTTATAAAAAAAATGATAAATTAACTAATCAAATAAATTTAAACTACCTATATATTAACAATATACTAATTTATATACATTCTTTGTGTTAGTAAAACTAGAATGAATAGAAATAAAAAGTATCCAGATACCATTTATGATTACTCAGTTAATATATACAGGTTTAATGTATTACTTTTATTATACCAAATAGCTAAAAATCAATTTCTAATGTGTGTCGCTTTGAACAAACCAAAAAGCCCACCTTCATTCATGTTTCTACGATGAATGTCGACTGTTGGCGTAATTTAGCGAAGTATGAATGGGAAATGTGACTGTTTATACTCGGAGTTGGTTAGAGATTCAATATATTATTTTATAAGAAGATTAACATATTTTATTAAATTAAAAGATTCTAAAGTAAAAACAATTATTTATATGCCATTAAAAAAAAAGAACTTTCACTAAACAAGTAACATGAAACGAATAGAAACTTTAATTATTTATACTAATAAAATTAGATGATATGAGATTTTATGATAAGAATTAATGGTTATGTTTCTCTTGAAAGTAAAAAATCTGCTATATTTAAGTGCATTTGTTGAGGCGTATTTAAAATTTTATTAATTAGAGACAATAAGTCTATCAATATGTTTTAGATATTATTTTATTTATTTTTCATGTGTGACAACATAAATCCACTGACTGAATTTATTTTTAAAGAAAAATATTCTTATATAAAGTAGTCTAGTTTTATATAGACTAGAGTAAATTACATTTTTTTCGATAAAGTCACTCTATAAAAGCATTTTAAAAAATCCTTTTTAGGCTTTTACAATCATATCTTTGGATCATTAAAATATTTTGCACCATAATAAAAGTAAATTAAAATGAATAATGCAAGATTTACACAAAAAACACTAAAAGTTAATTTAATAATGGGCGATTACAGTAAACAGCTATACTTTAAAAGCTAATGTATACACGATAAATTAATAAATGATTCATATTTAGTTTTTTTTATTAACATGATAATTGTAGACACATATTCTTCGTCAAAACACTAACATTGTTTCGTTGTACGAAGATGCACGAAAATAGACGAAATATTCAAATATGATATACGACGTTTGAAAAACAACTATTTTACTTTAGAAATTTTAAAAATAAAATACTATTTCATATAAGGAAAATATATTACACATTCATTTCCAAAAAAAAACTTGGCAATGATACACCTTTTCAAACTAAAGGATTAACCGCTAGTTTAACAAGTCAACAAACAAATCATTATCGGAGTATTTGTAATAAAATAATGGAAATACTAAGCAAAAATAACTTTATACTTTTAATTTTATTCTTTTAAGATTATAAATAAAACTTAACTAATTTTTTATTATATAATTGATACACATTTCTACCATTAAAAATACCTACTTTACAAATTCATCATAGATATAATGGCTAGAAATTTGGTAACACAATGATGTATTATAAAAAAAATCAAATAAAATAATTAAATATAATATAATTGTGAAAAAAAAATAAGAAATAAAACTATCCTATAAATCATCACTAGAAGCAATAACAAGGTCTTGAATTTGAGGAGGAAGAAATTTTATAGATTTAAGATTTTCAATAAAAATTTCAGTCTGTTTTATAAGAACGTAAACATCAATTTGGCAGTCGATTCGATTAAAATAGCTAAGAATGTGGTCGCCATTAAAATGTTTATCCATAATAAAGTCTTTTTCAGATCCAATAATAGTAGCAGTAAGAAATACCGAATAGTCTTTTACTAAGCTTTGTGTGAAATATTTATCCCATAGTATGTAGAGATCACTGTAAACAAATTGTCTTTTAAAATTCATTAACAACCATGAAAATACAAAATTAATAGTATCAGCACCGACTGTTTTAAAATAGCAATGAAGATCTGGATAGAGATATTGTATTATCGACCTTAGTACAGTAATAAGTGAAATAATGTGTGTTTGATCAGCATGAAAGTTTGAACCAAATCTATTCATAATTTCAACAAAACACCAAAAGGTACTATGTTCATCTTGGAATAAGAATAGCAAAGGAGCTAACAAATCACTCATACCTTGAACATAGCCCAAATCAAAATTATACATACTATATGTCATAAGTATGTTGTATAGTTTTGTTGAGTTTGGAGAATTTTCTCCTTTATAAAATTCTAAGACTTTGTCTGTTCTATAAACATCTTTTTCAATTATATTCTTGTGTAATGAAAATTCTGTAAAATTAAGTTCTTGTTCTAAAGAAATAGTTGACCATTGCGTTTTTATACGATCATAGCTAGCTTGCTTTTCATTGTTAATAGTAATTCTTTCATTTTGTGTACTTAAATAGGGATAATAATGTAATAAGTAGTACCAAACTTCTTTTCTTATGGATGGGTCTATTCCAGTAGTATATATGCGCTGTAGAAGATTTGATGATGAAATTGTAAGTTTACCATCTTGATCAAAAAAACTAAGCCATTCTTCTTTATTAATATAGCATGTCTTATCTAGTAACATTTTTGATGTTTTTAACTTTGAAAATGCATATAAGGAACCATCACTTGAAGACAGCATGTGTTCAATTATTGATTCATTATTAGTAGGACTTTCTGAAAAATCTTGCAGTGATCTAATCAATGGTGAAAGTGATTCATTTTTAGCTTTATCACATTTTTCTAAAGAAAACTGTTCTATGAGTTCATCTTTAAGTATATTTCTCGTTCTTGACAACCCAGCTAATAACGATGTGAATGGTTTCATCCTGACAAATTGACTACGTTGTTTTTCTATACTGTTTACGACAGCAGAATGATGATCCAATACTGTATATGTATCCGAATTAAGAGAATCTATTGGCATTCTATTTAAAAAAAAATCATGAAAAACATTTTTTATACAAATTTATTCCTTAATTCAAAACAAATTTTACGTTTAATCTTCTGTATCATAGAAATTTCTATAAAATAAAAAAATTTCAACCTTAAAACCTAAAAATAATTTTAATATATTAATCAGATTTGTTAAAGAAACCTTATCACACTTCTTTTTCCATAAAAAAACTATTACATATAGATAGTTCCATAAGAATCAAAAAATATAGTTTTAACTATTATAAGCTATATTTTAAATTGCAGTAAAAATTATATATACTAAAAGAATTTCAACTCAAATTTATAACTACTAATCTCAAATATATTCGAAATATATTCTATTTTTACATGTAGCCTAGTATGTTGTGAGGATAATACACGCTTAAGGTTCATTTTATAACATTATCATATAAATTATTTGAAATGTCAATTAAATATTATATAACAAAAAAGTATACCTTTGTAGCCAAAAGTATCTGTGGAACAATTTGAGAAGCTGATTGAGTTTATTCATACCATTATGGAAATAAAATCTAGGCAATTTAGTATCAACACTATCATCCATTCCAGTAGTAATAGAATGGGATTTTTTTATTGTAAAAATTAAACATGGATGTTGATAATTGGCTCCAAAAGATCCTAATTTATTTGAACCAAAATCAATTGATATACACTTTAATTCATCAGCCAAGTCAATCCATACATCATTCCCTATTTATATACAATATATCATATCAACAGTTTTAATTTTCATGAGATGCTATTTAAATAATTAATTTATTGATATACATTTTGAATGATTGCCTACAGCCTCATTAGTTTTATTTTTTATTTTGTTATCATTATTGAAATCCTGTGAAACTTCATCAACTATATTCCAGTCATCAATAGCCATCATTTTAAATTTAAACACAGAATCATTATTTAAATC
Source organism: Kudoa iwatai (assembly GCA_001407235.2). Lineage (NCBI taxonomy): Eukaryota > Metazoa > Cnidaria > Myxozoa > Multivalvulida > Kudoidae > Kudoa > Kudoa iwatai. The sequence continues at coordinate 22,252 of JRUX01001044.1, forward strand.
CGCTTTCCACATAAAATATAGTCGATTATTCTTAAAAAAATAAAAATCTTAACATTTTTTATAAAATTTACTCGTTTATAAACTGCTACTGTACCTGGAATCATCTCACCCTCACTTTTTTTGCCTACATTATTCGAATACAAAAATACATTAGAATCATTCCAAAGTTCCTCAATTTATTTATCATTATTATAAAATCAATAAAAAACAATATACTTGTCCTTTATCAAATCTTATTGATGTTTCTTGGAGGTCATCGGTAACAGCACTCATATTCGTTATTCTTATGCGCATGCGTTTTTAAACAATTTACGTTGATTTTTATACCTACTGCATAACAACTTTTTAAGGTAAATAAACATGGAAATTTATTATAAAATTAAATTTTTCTCAGTAATAATAAATTTAGTATTGTAGTAATCAATAGAAAAACTTAAAGGCCTTAATATAAAGTATTGTTTACAATTTTTACTATTCTATAGCAATTATTTAGAGACATATACAAGTTGCATTAATAAAATTATATATCTATCATTTTTTTTTCTAATGAAAATTACGAAAATTTTCGAGTTTAAGTGTGTAGTCGTAAAGAAAAGGATACGATGTTATTACAAGATTTTCGTAACATGTTAGCTTTGTCTGATTGGATTATAAATTATATAATTTTTTACTATAAAATAAACTTTAAATATGTATATAGCTAGTTCTATACTTTTATAATCGTATATTAAAATTTTTAAGTTATCCTAATTGAATTTACTGTATCGTAATGCGTGACAAACATAATTATAGCTGTAAATATGGATTAATGATCAAAAATTAATAAAAGTAAGAATTACAATCATAATATTTTACTTAATTCACCTATCTATAATTTTTATCATAAGGTAAACCTATTGGTATATTTTGATCCAGGTAACTACTATAAAAATGTTACATACAACTAAAATGACTTAAAATTTCATAAAAAAATGCCTTTATTTAAGATTTTTTAATTATAAAAATATTAAAATATACCTTAACATGTATTCAAGTGTTATTTGTTATCAATTATATGACAGAATGTTATTCTCAGTGGTCAACAGTCATCTTTTCTTAAAAAAAAATACTTTTTTAAAAATATGAACCTAATATATTTTTTATAGTAATAAATATATTGGCACAATGTCACTATTAAAATTAATAAATCCTTGATTTTAGTTATGTAACAATAGTTTTCAATGGACAACAAACCAGATGAATATTAATATCACAAATTCACACAACTATTTCACAGTATTATTAATTTTTATATAATCAAACCACAATACTAGCATTAACAAATAAAAATAAAACAACACTAATTTATATATGAATATAACCTTTTAAATATAAAATATTATCTATATTTCTCATTATATATGTTATAAAAACTATATTTTACAAGTTTTTTATATTTTTAGTAAAATATTTTAATTTTAATATATTTTAGTAAAAACCATTAGATAAGCCCTTTATAACTTGTCAGCATATTTTTTTAATATTTTTCTAAAAGGTTAAAAGTTTAATAGAATATATTTCACATAGAAAATTCAACATTTGTGTTTATATTGGAAGGATAACTCCAATATTTATCTCAATTACAATTCCACACCATAGTATCTCCATATTTTTATACTTTAATACTCTAATTTATAAATATTTATCTATTTTTCTTTATATAAAGAGATTTTAAATTTTATATGATGCAAAAATAGTACCAATCTATTACTGACTAGCCATGCCCTCCAAAATCCTGTGGTTGCGTGCGCATGTTAAAATAGCAACCATGTCTCTGTTTTTATAGTTGTGTTTACCGTTTAAATAGTAGAATTAATAATAATAATAAAGCAATATTAGAATATTTTTTATGTGAAAATTAAGTATCTTATATCTAAAAATTACGTTCATAGATTAACAGAACATTCAAAATAATTTTTATTCATAAAGACATTATTCAGAGATATATTTTATAACTATTACAATTTCTCTATTATATTTTACTTGAAAGATATAAAATCAAAAAGAAATTAATAATAATTTTTTAGACTCGGTATTTATATACCTCAAGTCAATTTTCTACTATTGTTGTATTTCTTCACACTATATATCTTATGAAGAATTATGTTATATTCAAAAAAAATATTTTTTTGTTATAAAAAAACAATTTTTTTAGTTTTTCGAATTTTTTAATGCATTAATATTACAATTGGTAGTAAGATTATTTAAAATTGTTAATAATAATGGTGTATTGCATTCAGTTATAATTTAAAAATTACTTATTTTTAAATGAGACTGTCTGAAAATTAAATAAAAATTGATTTTAAATGTTAACTTTATAAAAATAATTAATTTTTTTTAAATATATTTAAAGTTACTTTATTAAAAATTTGGTATAATTAATCAAATATCTTAATATAGTAAGGTATGTTTGTGAATATAATGATCTAGTGTTCTAACTATACAAAAAAAAACTAGAAATTGTATTTTTTGTGTGAAAATTATATTGTTACATATTTAAACACTATAAAAAATATTTTTACTATAAAATCAAGCATATTTTTGTAAGAATTTATAATGAAATCTATTCACAATGAATTCTTAATCAAATTATACTATTTGACCATGTATTTATATAGCATCATGGTATATATTTATTTATAAACTAAATTTACTAACACTAATCACTTTGGTAAGTATAATAAGACCATATTGTAAAAAATAATGTAGAAATAAGTTTGAAAATAATTCATTAAATAAATGTTTGATTAGTAGTACGTCACAATTACTTATAGTATTAATTTTTAGCTATTAAATTCAACTCAAATAAACTATTATGCTCTATAAGTAAACATTTAGCATTCAATTTCATTAAAAATTTTCACTTTAGGTACTATGAAATAAATTAAACCTGTAATATATACTTACAAAACACCTTATCAATTCTATAAATAGACGAAATCAAGGTATGTTTAACTGATTACTACAGTGAAAAAAAGTATCACGTAAAAAATGGGATATATTTTTTTTCATATGGAAATATATGTTGAGGCATTTGATAAAAAAATGGCCTAATAATCATAATAATTTAAGTAAAACTATGTTAAAAAGTAAATAAACCTTTTAGCTATAATACAAATAAATTCATTACTAGAAAAACTGTATTTTTAATTTTTTTACATAAAGGTAGTTAATTTATAATCTATTTAATTATTCAAAGAATTTAAATAAGAAAATATGAGGCCAACAAACTTAAAATCCATCAACGAACTAATCGATTAACCCACGTGATCTTTTGTCATAAACACCAGGTTAGTTTGTATTTAAAATCTTAATCATAACAAATTCATTATAAAATGTAATAGTAAATTTTTTAATTATTTTTTCTACATAAGTGAGTGTTAAAAAAAGCACATCACTATTTCTTTCAGAATATATCACTAGTTCAAAAATTTTAATATTACCATGAATAAAACTATATTAATAAAGTATTAGCATGCTTCTTTTATTTTCTAACTTATTAAAATATATTTTAATAGCACACACCACAGAAACGTTTGATATAGTATTGCATATACCGAATTTTGTCGATACTACACGAATTAAAACCAATAAGCACATCAACGTTGTTGTAGTTAGTATATTAATCATTTATTATTAGAATTTACAATCAATAGAGTTTTTAAATGATCATTAAACAAAATCATCTGAAAATAAGTTCAAATCTTTTCACACTAAAAAAGTATTTTTAAACAACAAGAGAAACAAAATCAATTCTAAAGAATTAGGATTGGGATGTTAAATATTATGGAACTTTGATGGCGAATAAGATTTGATAAATTTTTTCATTGGCAACAGATGAGCATAAGCAAGACGGCTATATCGTACCCATTCAGACAACCGATCTCTTAATTGCTCAATTTGGTGGTTATCCAAACATCTAGGCTGAATGTAAGTAATAAAGACTTGAGATGACTTTTCATCGATTTTTCCACGTAAATAGTTCAATGAAAATACCTTCATTAAAAATTTTTCAACCTACATTAATAAATTTCAATAGAATAAATATTAATACATTGCCTATAATGTGTTAAAAATATTATTTTATATATATACGTACATCTTCTAAAGGTATTTGAAGCGTTTGTGAGATATCAGAAAATTTGACAGGTCTACCTTTAATAAGTTCAGTACTAGAACACATTTCAGCTAATCCAATGATCTTTAATTTCAACACAATTTTATCATAGTTTAACTCAAGATTTGGCTAAAACCATAAATTTTAATGATAGATAAATTTAAATTTATGTAAACAAACCACAGATCTGATAAATTCTCTGCAAGAATTAAACAACTCCAAATTATATGTCCCAAGGCTTTTGAGAAGTGTGCACAATTGTTCACTATTCGTATTAGATAACGACTGCATGATAGGATGGTTAGCCTAGGTTAATATTCATTAATAATATGGTAAAAAATATTTAATAAATACCAATTCAATAAGACTATAACTTTGAGTGGAAATAATCGCTGCGATAGCAATGTTGTAGGCTATCAGTTGTTTTTCTTCATCTACAATTTTTTAAATATTAATTAGTAAGTAGTAAAATGAAATGAAAACGTTTTTACAAATTTAGACTTAAAATACTATTTTAATCAATTAATTGATTGCTTTTACCAGTCATTTAATATAGCACAACAATAAACTCCATATGTTGTCATATTAAAAACTTTGTAAAAAAAAAATACCAACCAATATAGAATATTGTTCAGTATTATACACAAATAGATTATATGGTAGTAAATTAAAGTGCGATTTAATAAAATAAAAATTCCTTTTTGACTTGAATTAGTCTATTTATAAATAGTAAAATGTAAAATTACGTTTTAATTTATCAAGGTCAACACACCCTAAATATTTCAACGTTGCCCGATAATATTTATCGGCATCTGATATCATCTAAAATAAAATTATTATCCAATTGAATAATAATTTAAAGCAAATAAAATTACCTCAAAATACATAGACTTTAATTTATAATAATATGCATGAGCAATTGTTACATGTCTCAGATTAGACACCAATACTTTGGTATCAATAAGATGATTCTATAGACAAATTTTTAATATAGCCAATTAGAAAAATTTAATATAGTACCTTAGCATCACGAAATTCATTGTAACGTAAATGAAATATCACAGATGCCAATTTAGCTATAATATATGGAACAGTTGAAACTTTAAACTAATTTTTTAATATAATTCATTCTATTAAAAAAAATCAAACACATACATTATCATCAACACTTTTCAAAAGTTCAAAAACTTCTCCTCTATCTATGCAGAATTACAAAAAAAAAACATTATAACCATAATCACTAAAGCAAAATTACTTTCATGGTATCGAGCAATGTTAAAGACTATTTTTGCATGAGTTATTTGATCAAATCTATAATTTTTTAAGTTTAAAACATATTACTAATAAGTTGCATTTTACGAGACTGTAAAGTAATGTAGGTTGCATTTGTACAACTATAAATACATGGATTTCAATAAAAAAAAATACCAGTAGATACTATTTATAAACTTACATCATAAAAATTAATAGGAACATTTAATTTTTCTCTTGAAATCTCTTCTAAAAGTATGCCCAATTCATAATAATGCCTGATATTAGAAATCAATATATTACACATGATAAACACAATAACTTACTTATTCATAAGTAAATCCAAAAATTTTTCATATATTTCAGTGTTTTCATTTAATTTTAAAAGTGCATTAAAATATTCATAACCTGATCTATTAAAAGAGCCTGTAGCCAACGGCATTTTTCTAATGAATTGCGCTTGCGCACAACACACAAAAAAATAATTGATTTATACTTTAATTTTATTATCAAATCATAAATCATTGATTTTTATATATGATATACTATTTTTAATAATTTAAAGGTAGTATTTATTTCAGAAATATGGTTTGTTGAAATTTTGATTATACTCGTAATATTTCGTCGTTATGTATCGCAATGTGAAAATAACTTCCCTGGTTCACTTAAACAAAGAACTGTTTATTTTTATTTATATCTATTGAATTACAAACTTAATCAAATAAAAAAAACCTTACTAAGTTTTTTTAACTATCCCATCTAATGTTATTAATATAACTTTACGTTGAACTTTAAAAAATTTAAATAGTTAATTTATTTTATTAGATATTTAAAAAATCTCTTAGTATTAGTCAGTAATCTTTAAAATCTAAAAAAACTAAAATATAGTAAGCTATCATAGATGGATTGTCTCTACAAATAATACATTATTGTATAATTAGTATATATTTTTAAAGAATTGGGTTTTTTGCTATTTTTTTAGCTAATATAACTATTTCAAAATCAATATGATTATAAAATAACTAAAAAACCAACTATTACTAACAAGAACTATATGACAAATAAATAATAATGTTATTATTATGCTAAATCATAAAGTGTGTATAAAATACCAGATCCAATACATTTTTTCATGCAACTAAGTATGAAACCTTTTTTTATTGTTTGGAATATGTGTTCATGTTTGAAATTATTAACTATTGAAATATATGGCCTACAAAATTTAAAATATGAATTGTGGGCCTTATATTCACAAACCTATTTTGATAATATAAAAATGGTAAGTAATTTTGTGATAATATGAAAAAAAATACTTGCACTCTAGTTTTTATTAGATCAATGGGCTGAGTTATAGCTGTAGATAGTGCTCCCGATATAAACCCGCTAATAAGATTCCATTCAATGTTGTTGTATTGTGGATTATTGAACAATTTTGGACAATAATCTTTTTGATTTAAAAAAAAAATAATGATGAAATAAAATTACCTTTTTTTTCTTGTATCATTCTATAAATTGAATAGTTGATTCCTGAGGAAGGAACATCCTTCATCACGGCGGCTAAATACCCTTGATAAAAACCTCGATACCCTTCTCTTTTTTTTATCGTTACAAATGCATGAAATAAATTTGAATAATTATAAAATTTACTCTAACATACTTTAAAAAATGTTTATATAATGATTAATTACTTCATACCGAGTTTTAATTATTGAAATAGGATGTAGCATTGTTAGCACTATAAATCGAGATAATGCACCAACAGCTAAGTTTACATTGGAATTAACTTTCAATTTACACTCATTTCTTTAAAAAAAATAAATTTTTAGTTAAAAAATTACCATTCAATGTATATAGATGTGCATAAATTACTTAGCAAATAAGGTAATTGTTTCAAGTAATCCAAAATACATTCCCATTCCTGGAACAATTCTGATAGCTGCCTAAATTCTCAGCTATGTAAAATAAATAAATAATAATTTAAAAGTATTTTACTGGCAAAGATCCAGACCAGAGTTGTAAAATACCTTGTTTTTCAACAACATGTTTTGTATATTTAAATAGGCTTATACTTGAAAAAAAATAATAAATAGTAAACTATAAATAGATAGCAATATCATATAAAATTACTGTGATTTAATAGGATTTTCTTGTATTCTAGTCTTTAAAAAATCTAATGGTTGTACCCAAAGTACACATAAAAATGCGTATGTGCTTCCCATTGTCACCTTTTTAATCAATCTTAAGCTTCTAAATTTTATTTTATATATAAAATATAAATTTTCAAAATTATAAACATATTCTCTGATTTTTCGTTAGATGGAGTCATCATAGCATGCTTCCCATTCATAATATTACAGGGATGTACTAGAGCGTGACTTGACACTTGACTTTATTTTCCTAAAATATAATATTTATATCTTTCTAATTGTGATTTAAGTTGTTAAAAACCTTTTTTTAATATAAATAACCTTTATATACTATTTTTCGTATTTATTATCGACTGCCGTTCAATCTATATTTACATGTAAATCCGATTATCATTCTATTTAAAAATTATACCATCATTTTTACATTATTTAATAAAAATTAATCAATACTAAAAATAAAATATAATGTTATTTTTTCATGCAGTTAACTAACAAGAAATAAACTGTTTTTATCATTAATTGCGCTTGCGCGATGAATCTAATTGTTTGTCTGAATACTATCTGCGAAAAAAAATATGCATATAGTTAATTTCAGTGATATAAGAGTTTAAATTAATTTTTTTGCTTATTATAAATATTTTTATATGTATTCAAAGATAAATATGTTATTTTAAATGGTTAAATAATGTTAAATTCTATAAGCAACATGTAGATCCACATTTTAACAAACATTGAATTTTTAAAATTAATACGAATAATTTTTTGATTATTTAATGATTTTTCAAATCATTTTAATTTTTAAAATATTAAAAAACAATATAGTTTTATATTGCATTCCACCAATTAATAGTATGGTACCTTCTGTTTTGAATGTTGATTTATATGGTACACAATGCGTTAATCATGATAAAAAATTTTTAAAAAAAATATTATTGATTTTTTATATATAAAAAAAACTGCTTTTCTGATGTTAGATTGTGTAAAAATAATGTTGTGGTAGAATCAAAAAGGTTTCTCTTATATTCTATTTATAAAAATGATTATTATATTAATGATATTATCATTGTGTTATTAATAAGATTACAGAAAATTTAAGAATTAATACTTGGAAAAAAATTGGAGACCAAAAGTTAAGCGTCATACATGCGTGAGCATCTAGATGTATGATTGTGTAAGACAGAACTGAATGAATCTCAGTGACTACATTTTTAGTTAGTATTTTGATAACTATTTAAGAAAATATACTCAATTAGTTAACCTATGTAGAAAATCAATCTTTGAATTAATGTGATACAATACATAATAAATTTCCTTATCTTGAATACAGTATAAGTCTTACAAAAAGTTAAATAATAAAAAGCATTATTTAAAAATACTTTTGCAATTTAAAACCTGTTTTATATGTGATTACTACATACACTTAGTATAAAAAAGATAACTTTACCAGAAAAGAAAAATTATGGTATAGTATGAATAATTTACTTAAGTAGCATTTTTATGTTATATATTAATCAATTTATTTCTCTATGTTTTTTCCTTCACCATAGACAGATTATTGATATCTAAATAAAATCAACTATCTTTTTATGTTGTTGTACTCACATTTTTTAAAAAAAATACCCATTTCAATTATAACTATTGTTTCATTAAATAGTTTATAATTTAAATATACAATATTTTAGTGTTAATAGTAATTTTCATGTGCTATAAAACTAGTCAACTAACTCCCAATGTTATCTTTTCATAATCTTGCGCAAGCGCATAAAAATATAAGAGAAATTATGGCGCCAATTTTACCATCACTTAAAGATTTTACTATTATTAAAATTATTAGTAAAGGTGGATTTGGAACAATTAAACTTGCTAAAAGAAATAACGATAATCAATTTTATGCCATCAAATCTATAAGCAAGGCATATATTCAAACTAAAAATATAGTTCAGCAAGTGTTTAATGAAAGAGATGCATTAGCATTAGTTAATTGTGATTTTGTTGTAAGAATATTCTATTCATTTCAAACATCAAAATGTGTACACCTAGTAATGGAATACATGGCAGGTGGTGATCTAAAGTCGCTATTACTTAAGTACGGACGATTCTCAAACATTATGGCAAGATTCTATACATCTGAAATAGCTATTGCTCTACATTATCTTCACAAGTATAAATATTATGATTATTTTTATTCACTCATTATAGTAAAAATATTATCCATAAAGATATTAAGCCTGATAATATTCTCATAGCTAATTCTGGCCATATTAAACTATCTGATTTTGGTCTTGCTAAACTTAACTTAGACCACAAAATTGATCTAACTGATTTGATTTATACCACTCCGATGAGAAAAGATTTAATATCTAAAATGGGCAGTGTAATAGCTTTTTTTTGTTATTTTTATAACTTAAATCTAGACGCCAATAAATACCAACTATACACAACGAATTAAAAGATTTCATAGCAGAACACCTGGCCAACTATTATCTTTAACAACTCAGTTTACATTTTCTCCTGTTGTAGATAACAAACAATATTCAACGTATACTAATAAATTTACAAGTAAAGTTAACTACAAACAAGAAAATTTTGTTGATTCCAATGATATTTTCAGTCCTAATTACCAACAAAATATAAATTCTAAACTTCCACTACCATTTTCAGACAATACTAATCATAATGATAGTCAAAATAGTAATATAATTGACTCTTCTAATTTAGTAACGTCATTACATTTTACAAATGACTATGATGATGAAGAAAATAGCCATAATAATTGTAGCCCTTTTAAAGAGAAAACCTCACTTCTAGATGCTGTTTCAAATAATATGATACAACACAATTTATCTGATACTATTTTAAAATCATCTCATCTAATAGATAATGTTGTTCAAGGATGTGATTCATTGTCATCAAAAAAAAAGCCAAATACTACTGAAATTGTTCATTCATTTAGTTCAAATTCAAACCATTTTTTCCCTTCGCTTTATACTACTAATCCTAATATTACACACGAAGGTATCAATGAATGTGGTGATAGCATATGGGGAACACCTGATTATTTAGCTCCTGAAATTTTACTTAGATTAAAAGAAGGAAACGAAGTAGATTGGTGGGCACTAGGAATTTGCTTATATGAATTTTTATGTGGTTTTCCTCCTTTCAATGATGAATCAGTTGAACTTATATTCAAGAATATTGTTGAACATAATATTGTTTGGCCTAATATTTTAGGCGGTGACTCTACACTATCATATGACCTTAATGAAACGGCTAATAGTGAATTAAAAGAAACTTCCAACAACGATTCCACTAACAATATTAAAATTCCTGTACTATCCATGTCAGCCTACAATATTATTTCAGAACTTTTGGAACATGATCCTTTAAATAGAGCAAATTTTAATACTATTATTAACCATCCATATTTCTCTTGTGTCAACTGGGACAATATTTTAGAATCTCCTGCTCCCTTTCTACCTAATAAATAAAACGTTAACATGTTTTTTCATGTTTAATATGCTATATTTATATTATTTTGATTTTTAGAATTTTTTTAAATAAATCAATTAATAACCTGGTTGCTTCTATTGATAATACGTAAAATATTCATGTGTTTAATTCTGTTTATTCATTTTAATACATTATTATTTTTTATAACTTAAATGAATTGTAAATATTATGTGCTACTATTTTCATATGTCATTTAGAGTATAAATTTTTGTGGATGATATTAACTATTATAATGACAGTGTATATATTACAATCTTATTAAGGATGACAACTAAACAAAATCATATCCAAAAGACATCACATATCCTTTGTTGTATTATCAATTTAATTCACTTATAAATAAATGTTACCATATTTTACGTAAATTTTCATAGTTAAACGAAATTTTATTAGGTTGAATGTGATTCAAAAAAGAGATGTACAGGTATTTAACTCTTCCATAATTTTTTTTATACACTCCAAATCACAATCATCATCTTCATTAAGTTCCATTATTTTATTAATATTTTGAATGATTCTATTAATAATAATCAATTTTTAAAATTAAAAAAAAAATTGATAACTAACTTGTTGTCTGTCAAAATTTTATTTTTTCTATTAAAATAGATTTTTTTTCCTTTTTTTAAACAGTCTGATACCTATAAAAATATGATAATAATTTAATTAAAAAGTTTTAATAAATATATCAAATAAATTACCTTGGTATAAATATCTACAACTGATTCTGGAATTTCTACTTTTTTCAAAATACTTAGTATCGAGAGTGCAGAGTATGTTTCTATTAATTTTTTCATAGTTGTATTATCCATTTCAACAAATTTATAAAGATTAACAAACATATTTTCATTTGTTACACTCTCCATTGTCTAAATAAATAATATATTTTATGATTGTATTTCAAAGCATACATAGTATTTTATGAGAGAACAACATGTAAGTAAATTGAATTTATAAATTTCAGTAAAATGTGTTGTGGTGAACACTTTAGGGCAATCACTTTTTAGACTAGCCCAGTAATTTATTAAAGCCACATGTAATGCCACTCCATCAATCTTTTTTTTTGTTATAACATAATTTCTCTATTCTAATACAAAATTATATACCGGATTTGTGGCTGAACCAAATTCATCCATAAGTATTAAAGAATTTTTAGTAGAATATGTAAGCGATTTTTCAATCTATATATTTAAAAAAATGTATAATTTAATTATTTTTTCAAATAAATAAAAAAAAAATAAAATAATACTTGATTAAGGTCAGAGCCAAATGTTGAATTTCCTGAATTTATAGGTTCTTGACGATTAAATTTCGAGAAAATATGATCTGTTAGTCCTATAAGTGCATATTTCGCTGGGACATAGGATCCAATATGAGCCATATAAACAATAATACCTACCTAAATTTTTTGTTTAAAATTCAAAAAAAAGTTAATATTACAATTTTAAATATCACTTGGTATACTAAGTAAACTAAGTTTTTTTTATTATGTACAATATATTTTCTTTAAGATATTTACTGCATATAGCTAATTCTTACATTTATTTCTTTAAATTTAATTAACTTAAAAAGATATCATTATTTCTGCTTACAAGTTTTTATTAAGAACACGAAAGCATTGATAATTTTTTAAGTATTAGGTGAAAATATAAATTTTTTATTTAAATTTTAAACTTGATAACAACTATTAACTTATTAACATTAATGTAATAAAAATTATTAGTTTTAAAATTGTTCACAAATTTTTCCAATGATCAATGAAAATATATCTATTATTAAGAGATTGAATATGATATAGTAACATATTTTACGCTATGTACTGTCAAACTGATACATATCAATTAAAGCTAGCAATTTAATATACTTGCTTTAAAATTACACTTTTACCAGAGCAATTTGCACTAAGCAGTACAGTTATTCGATTTTCATCCATTCCAGTGGAAAAATCATTCACAATAAAGTCAGGAATTATGATTTCATATAAAATATGTCTGCTTTCTTTTAGCTCAATAACATTCTCATATGTAATTGTGGGTCGATGAAGATTAAATTTGGCAGCATTTTCAGCGAAAGTAATTAAGCAGTCTATTTCGCCGATTACAGATGTAAGGTAATTTATCTTAGAAATTCTAGATATAATTAAATTTTGTAATTTTATTGAAATTTCCATTTCATGATCTATAATATTATAAATAGATTATAGCTTTTGTAAAAATTATAACACACAACACTAGTAGCTTACCCATTATTTCACATTGAATATCACCTAGATCGTTATCCAGTCCTAATAAAAAGAATAATATATTTTTAATTTATATAAAGTACTTTCTGTTTCAGGGCTTTTGAAGTAATGATAACCATTGGCTACGAACTAAAAATTTATTTCCATTTTTTTAAATCATTAATTTTTTATTGTGTTAGTGCTCTAACTACAATATATTACTCTCATAAAGATAATAACATTAAAAACACATCTTAAAGTATAACTAACACAGTTTTACTCCATTATTATAATATAATTATGATATAAAGTATTGTACCTAATTAATATTTAAGCATCATTATTATCTAGTTTTAAATTAAGGTACTTTAAACTTATAATTTTATAAAATTTTGGTTTACACTATTATAATTAATATGATTTAACACATTTTACACCTAATGATATCAATTTTTAAAATATGTTCGCGTAGTAGGGAGAATGATTAATATTTAAACTAAAATTGAATATTTTACTTCGACATTATTTTTTAAATAATTCAAAAAAATTTTATATTAGTATATCATTTTTTTGTCAATTATGAATTAAAAGTAACGATATAAAAATTAATTATGCTAAATTATTCATCCTATTTATTATTAATCTTAAATTATATTCATTTAACATAATTAAAAAAAGATAAAATTAAAATAAATTTTTTTATAATTTATTATTAATACAATTAAAAATTTGATATGGTGGGTATTAATATAATTTAGTTGATAATGTGATGGAATCAAAAAATATTAAGGTATGAAAAATGCTATACTTATTTTTAAAAAAATTAAAAACTATAATATAATCAAATAATTACAATCAAATCAACGGATGAACTTGATAACAGATCGATTTTATGTTCGTCAAGCAATTCGTCTCTGATCGTTAACAGATACCCTAGCTTTTGAAAAGGTTATATTTCGTCGATAAATTTTTAAATCATTTTCAATTTTAAAATGTTCAAGAAGAAATTAAATTAGTTTATTATTTTTATTTAACCTTG
>JRUX01001046.1:0-48246 GCA_001407235.2 Kudoa iwatai
TGATATGGTGTTTAAATTGAAAAACATTACGGAGGCGCACTAAATAAAAAGTTAGCCACAAGAAAACTCTAAATATCATATAATGTGGTAAATATAGCATAATTTGGATTAATAACAAGTTTTGATCATCGGCATTTTACAATGAAAATGAAAACTATTGTCATTAAAGAAAATAGAATGAATGATGGAACTGTAATGTAGAAAATTATCTTTATGTATGGTGTAGTATTGGATAGACAAAAAGTAGACACTACAGTGTTATGTAATGTTTTGATGGACCCAATTGGATTTAAGGTTATGCTATTAAGGATATTAAAAAGAATGTAGTCAACAGGAATTACTGTTTAGAATTGTTTAAATAAATTTCATTTACAATGCCAAATCTAGGATCATCATAAATGAAATTTTCAGCGTAGGTATAAACCATGCCTACATTACTAGAAAAAAATTTATATTTTATCTTTAAAAATGTAGAAAAAATTGTTACTCATAGGCAGTTGTTATTTGTAGGGAGTCATTATTCAAAAAGCCATAGTTAAGTAGTGCATGCAAAAATATAAGTTTATAGCATTCATCGTTCTCTATATCATTCATCTAAAATTAATTGATGAGTTAGTCATTAAAGAGTTTATAATATGATTGACTATCAAGGTTTTTTTAGTAGAATATGCTACACAGTGGATGTTCATATGTTGTTTAAGTTGAATTAGAAATTTACTATGTGGTAAGACATTGGATTTTAAAAGATCATTATAAATCTATCAAAAACTAGTTAAAAAAATTTACATATTTCATTTATCCATACAATTATGTGGTTGTTTTCACTGTGTAGCTTGAACTTTAAAAAACTTAACATGTTACATTCTTTTATAGTATCACAAATATTATCACTGTATAAAAATGATGATATCATTGTTGAGCATTTTGAGATATCAAATAAAGATTTAAAGAGAAAATCATTATTCAATGTAGCATTTTGATAGCATGGATTATGTAAATCATCACTGCTTACCACAAGAATACCATTAGAGCGCAAACAAGGATTATAGCTTGACACAAACCCTCCTATTAATTTTTTTGTTTGTATCTAATTTTTTTTTCATTTAAAAGATAACTTTAATAATATTACTGCCATGGTTTGAATGAGAATTAGCTTTAGTATATTTTTTCTTGTTGCACAATAAAAATCAGACGAGACAATATGATATAACTTATTCTTGAATAATATTTTCGTAACAAATTGTGATCCATAATCTTCTGGAAAAGATGTAACAAAATTAAGACTTAATGATAATGGAAATAATCCTACAATCATGTCTGTAGGTATTTCCTAGATAATACATTTAAATCATCACAATCTTTTATAAATCATTATATGATACCAATATTTTTTTAAATAGTATATATTTTTTGAAAAAAAATAACCCTGAATTATGGTAGCTAAGAATTTCATGTATTGGAAACTTTTCGAATGCAAGATAGCCATTTAAAATGTTATTATTTTCTTTATGCACTTTTTTAAGCTTATTCTTACTCATACTATACATTAATTTGTTATAAAGTGTTTGTTTTAATAGTAAATACTTTGCAATTACACTTTTATGATAGAAAATTTTAAAGAAAATTTCTTTTTTTGGAACATATTTAAAGCCACATTTTTTCTGTAAACTTTCTATACACTTTTTAGTGTTTTCTAGATTTCATTTAGATAATATTATATATTAATAACTCAACAACTATATCACATAATTTTTATTTTAGAAATTACCTAATTTACATACCATTTTTTCTTTAAATTCATATTTTATAAGTTTATTGTTATCCTTTGAAATTATGGCTATGTAGCAAACTAATATCTTTATTTTTAAAAAGTCAACATATATTGTACCATACTAAATATATAAACACTTAAAATAATGGTAATAAATCAAGTCTACAATTATATCATATTTTTTTTGAATATTTGTTGTTTCTACTGGTATAAAAGTTATACCTAACACTGTAATGATCAACTGTAATAGTGTCATATAAATACTGATAGATTATAACACCAAAATTGTTTCCTATTTTAATAATCATTTGGTACTTATTCAATAATAATAATAATAAATACCCAATAATTTTTTGTTTATCAAATAAAATAAGTATAATGGTTTAAAATATGAATATAATATAAATATTTCTTCTATATACATGTGTAATTGATATTCTATTAAAAATTATCTGTTTTTAATAATTTTCTTAATAAATGCATATAATTCAATAAGACTTTATAACAAGTCTAAAAGTTTAATTTTTATTACATAATAATTTACCATAATACATTTAATAGAAAGGTTAGTACTAGAAAATTTGGACAATAATTTTAATTGATTGTATAAGAATTACATCATAAGTCCATAGTCTTCTTGTGGTTATTTTTTATTTTCAAAAGATATGAAATAATATTTTCACAGTATATAGCAATTACTTGATTAAATCTTATCCATGGTCTAATATAACAAAATAACATTCTACTAATTTATCATCATTCAAATAATATGATTTATACTTTCAAAGTGATGTCATTATCGATTCAATCCTTATATATTTCTTGTATTTCTTCTTATATTTATTTAAATATCATTCTCACTATTAGCACCATGTCCTTAAGCAAATAAACAAATTTAAGCTGTTAATCGGGTTATATTTGCGGATCAATAAATTCAAAAACTCGTTTAAAGTCGTTTTGACTTGTGTATGCACGGGTATAGTTACATATGAAGCTGCTGTTATAATTTTATATCAATACCATTTTAATAGACAACTATATCTTAATTTTTAATGTTATTATAGAAATGATTAATATAAAATTACTTTTAGCATGATAATTGTCGGTTAATTGTCGGATAAGTGTTTGCGGTACGATGTGATGATCGAACTAATGGATTTGAAAGTGTATGTATGGTCATTATTTTCTAATTCAGCAAAATTTTATTCTAATGAACATTATGTATTACTTAAAATAATAAAAAAAGTTGCTTCAATATAAGAATGTTTAATGAGAAATATATAAGTATATTTCTCATTAAAATCATAGGAGTCTTTATTATTTTATCAACTCATATATAGTTAAATTAAAAGGATAACTAATTTAATATAATTTTTATTTTATATCAAATGTTATAGGTGAGATTTCTTTAATTAAATAATAATATCACATTTTTGTTGAATAATTTATTATGTCCTTTTTACATCAAACTATGTATAATGAATTTAAAAAACATATTAAATTATATATAAAATATAATTATATATTTTATTCTTACATGCTATTAGCAACTGTAATATATGTTCTTTGTTTCCCATAAATATTTATAAAGTCATAGAGATAAAATTTTAGATCATTTGATTAATAGTTTAAATAAATAATATTGTAATATTTTAATTTTATAAATATAATACTATAACTTTATTGATTAAAATGGTATTATTGGGCCTTGTTATTATTTAAAATGAACAATTAATTCATAATAAACAAAAATCAGTTCATTTTAATGGATTAGTTTTACACTATTTCCATTTTATTTTTATAGTGTAATAAAATAACAATGTTATACTATTCATCATCATTATGTCATATTGTATGTGAATGTAATTAGATTTTAAATTTCCATAAAGTTCTTATAAATTTTTAAAGCTTAGCTTAATTAAGCCATTTATTATTAGACAAATAAATGTCTAGAATAGTTTATATGCTTCATTATAAGTCCTTATAGATATAAAACAATTCATAACATCTGTCATCACATGTAATAACTCTCATAGTCAATCATACTTTAAAGTTTATACGTATCGTTTTATATTAGAGGGTTAATTTATTACATAAAATTGGTAATAAAATAGAATCAATTTTTAATATAATTTGATTATAAATAAAATACGATTTTGTTATGGGATTTGATATATTTTGTATGATAAATATACTTTACACAATAATCTAGAGATCCGTACCCATTTAAACTGCCGCGCATGCGCTGCAGAATAATATTACAAGATAGAAATGGTCTAATTATATTTGTTTAAGATGCTATATATTTACTACGTTTTATTAAAACAAATAGCATTAAATAAATAATAACCTTACACTATTGATTTAAAACATGAAAAAAAATACAAAAAAAATGGGGCATAAAAACTTTTTTATATTTTATAATTTTAAATAAAATTTAATAATATACCAAAAAAAAATATAGTTTTATATTTATTTCGTTAATAATCGGCTATATATGTAAGTATGTTCGGAGAGATATGACCGGGATGAGTCGTGTTAATGATTCTACTAAAGTTAAGGTTAATTCAAATGCAAATAAAAATATTCAACCACCTGCTGCATTCTTTATTCCTGCCAGTCTAACTATTACAGACTATTTAGACCGTATTTTTAAATGTTTAATTGATTTGGTAAATCATGATCATTTTGTTATTGTATCTATGTATATTAAGGTAAATCTTTAATTATGTTAACTGATGGAAAAACATTTATTGGTGAAATAATGTCATGTGATGTATATGGTAATGTGGTTGTTGATAATTGTTTTGAGAGAATATTTGTTGGAGAAAAATACGGTGATGATCCAACACTATCTTCACTTGTATTTAAAAGTGAAAATATTGCTTTAATTTGTGAAATAGTATTGTTACATATATATTCTTTTAAATTACTAATATAAAAATTTCAATTTTTATTAATATAGGATGAAACTGGTGAAATGGAGCCAACACTTAAAAAAGTACCTTTTAAAGAGATATACCATTTACATCAAGTTCAAGTTGAACAATTTAAATTAGAAAATATGACACTAAAAGCTAACGATGAATTTCACGTTATTTCTGATCATCCTTTTAAATTTCTTCTTTATGATGAATCATAAAGTAATTATTATGTTGATTTTCTATATTAGTGATAATATTTATATAAAATCAACACTGAGCGTGCGCATATTATTTACATATTTATTTTTAATCTAATATAGTGTTATTTTCTTATAATTATAGATAAGTGTGTGTAAAATCAAATTTACATTACCATAATGATTATATATATATTATATTCATCAAATGATAAATAATCACAAAATATCTTTTATATTGTCAATATAGACTATTAAAGTTAAAATAATTTATAATTTGTTTAATATAACATTTCATAATGTATTTTTTGTGATGATTATTATAGAATATACACTATTTTTGTAATTGTGATAAAATAGATGGTAATTATTGACCTTAACTATATGTTTGAAGTGATAATGTTAAACTATAGTTTATTTAGTTTAGCCTTTTTTTCATTTATTTTATATGATCAATTTAAGAAGAAATATATAGAAAGTCGTCAATAACCCCTGAAGTCATTATATATTTGATTTAAATATAATTATTTGTTGTTTGTGATTATTTTTATTATATTATTTCCTAATTAACAAAATTTATTAATCACATTGGTAGTAAATCGTTAATAATGCTCTATCTAATATTAAATTCACCCAAATTATCCCTAACTGGGTTTTCATTTATTATATTTATTTTTATTCAAATTAAAAATAGATAAATTTTAACATACACCTACCTAAAAAGAGCTCAACTGACTTTTTACTAATCAGTAAAGTTTCTTTCATCATTTAAAAACAACGTATCCTATAAAAATATATCTACGTATCATACTTTTGTGAATAACCGTTATAGACATGGTATATTTTTCAAACTTAAACGATAATTTAAACTTGTGTTGAGTAAATAAATTACAGATATGGCAGTGTTACAATTTTTAGGGTAATCTAAGCCATTAATTCTTCTAGCATTATTAAGATAAGTTTATTAGATAATACATTAAAATTTTTAAATGAATAAAAAAGCATTTTTTTGATAAATTCACTTGAAGCCACGTGTATTCGTAATAACAAGTTAGAAACGCATGCGTGTTTTATATGAGCTCCCATATGAATCGATCAACTGTATGCTGCTAGTTTCACGCCACTTTCATATTTATCATTAACAACATAATTAAAACAACTCATAAATGATAAATGTAAAATTAATATTTTTTAAAGTGATATCAAACTTATATATTGTTAGATTTTTTAATATTAGTTAAATAATAATCCAACTCTAATCTATTCACTTATCTAAAATTACGATGTAGTGTGTAATAATATTTTCAAACTTGTTATACCATATAAAATAGTATTAAAGTGATGAATAAAGTCAAAATTATATATAGAATATTTTATTTTAATTATATCGTCAATGTATTAGTAGTAGTAGTGGTGGATTTAAATGGATTTTATTATCATAAGATAGTTTATCTAGTGAATTAATCAAACTAACTAGTTTAATATTTGTTTTTTCAAATAATATTAATCATTAATTATATGCAAATATGCAATATATCGTTTATTATAGTGATAAACGTAAACAATATTGAGTTTAAAGCATGCGCCAGTTCATTGTTATATTTGTCTTAAACATTCTATTTATTAAAATAATGAAAATATTATCTAATTATTTAATCAAAAAAAAATGATTTAAAAATAATAATATAAGGACTATTTAAAAGATTCTATTTAAATATAGAAAAGTAAATACAAACCAATAGATTGTGACAATCACTACGAAAATATTCGATCGGTGCACGAGTTTGAACTTTTAATTCTTTATTAGTAGGTTAGCTGATTTTTATCCCACCAAACTCACTAAATCATATAATTATATTATCACTCATTTATACATCATTATCAGATCTATAATTGTTAAAGGTATTGAAAATGTTAATATGATTAAATTAATACATCAATTTGGTTCTTTTTTTATAGTATTATGGCTGATAAACTTGGAAAGTTTGTTTCTACAAGAACTGCATTATTTTGTTGTGATATACAAGAAAAATTTCGACCATTTATTGATAATTCACCAAAGTTTGTTGATAACTCAAAGAAATTGGTATGTTTAATGATAATATATGTTATGTTATGTGCCAATAAGATACAACTTCATCAAATATTAAAAATGCCCTTAATTGTAACTGAACAAGTATATATGATTGATAATTGTATATTTTTAATGAAATAAAAGAATCCATCACGCCTTGGTGCCACTTTGGCTGAGTTAGATATTAATAAAGGTAAGAAATTTTCCAAAACACTTTTCAGTATGTGGACTCCTGAGGTGATGGATTATATGTTAACCAATCTACCTCATATTGAATCTATTATTTTATTTGGCCTTGAAGTAGTTTCTAATATGAAATATTTTGTTGTTGTTATTAATGATATGTATCCAACAATCAGACTCATATATGTGTACAACAAACTGCATTAGACCTTCTTGAAAATAATTATAAAGTGCATATTATTAAAGATGCCGTAATATCACGCTACCATGATGATACATTGGTTGCTATTGAGGTAAATGAACATAAAGCTAAAAATAAGTTTTAAATGTCAATAAAAATAATTTAGCGTATGCGTAATTCTGGTGCTTTTATAACAACATTGGAATCTGCCATTTTCATGATTTTGGGTGACTATAAGCATCCTAAGTTTAAAGAAATTCAAAACTTAATAAAGTAACTAACATTTTATTCAAAAATGTCTTCAATGCATTTGATATAAATTCTCTAAATATAGTTAATGTAAGTGATGTGATCTTTATTAAGCATTATTATTTTATTACTTTTTAATATAATAATAAAAATACATTGTGATAAGGTTGTAGCTCAAAGAAGCTTGATATTTCATAGATATTTACCATGTAAATAACTCAATAACTTTCTAAATGACTGCTTTCTTTTGTTAAATGCTCGATTCAATATTACTTTAATATTAAAATATATTCCATATTTATTGCCTACTGTTGTTTTAATATAATGTCTTCATTCATGTTTATACATGAATTAGTTACATTTTTTTATTTACTTTACTAAATGTGTATTATTTTTTATGTTTACAGTTAATAATTATTTATTAGTTTGAAAATAATTTGTTTTATATGTAAAATTAGTATAGTGTAAGTGAAATTATTAAAATGATGAGGTCTTAACTATTCCATTCTAATAAGTTGATGATGGATGCATGTATATGAATTGTCTCCAGACATATGGTCAGATGATATATGTAGGTCTAGTATGCAATGCTTATAAACAAAGCTTGATCATATTGTTCCTATTGAAACACGGCACTTCTCTCATAAAAGTTAAGTGTATTCTTAGATAGTCGTGAGATTACTCATAACTAAGATAACATTCTACTTTATGTTATGTTTAATATTGATATTTACGCAAAATAAATTGAATAAAACCAAAATTTACACCTAAAATAAGCATGTCCATGATTAGGCATTTGTCGTGCAGAATTTACACACAAAAATACTTTCTGTGCAATGAAAAATCACTTAAATCAGTAATTTTCAAGTAATATTGTCAACTATAATAGATTAAAATGAGTTGAAAGAATTAATAAATTAAAAATATATGATCTATAGCAGATTGGATTAGACAACAGGAAGAACAGATTGTTTAACAGCAGAATTTTGACTTCTGTGTAGATGACGGGCAACCCATTTGTCAGTTTTCTTTTCCCATACAAGTGTTTCCTCAAATTGCATCATAATAATACTGTTGTCACTATAACAGTATTCAAAAAATAACACACAAAACTAGAAATATTTGTATATACGAACTAGTTGTTTGATAGATTCTTGAATAGGAAATAATTGCAGCTTGACCATTAGCAAATACAGTTATATTAGGATTGATAATTGTACTTTTAGTTGTTGAACATGTTTCTATTTAAAATATTAGTATGATAAATAATTGCTGGTATATGATTGGTAATAGTTGTTAATGATTGTTATGAACATGAGTAATAAAGGGAATATACGTATTTCAAAAAAGTATCTTTGGAAATTTAACCCTTGAACAAGACAACCTGATAGATTGGGATAAAATGCAGTAAATCTTTCATCACATAATTCACTAAATTAATAATACATATAACAGTAAGGTACTAGTCACGATTTATTTGTAATAATAGGAATGAAATAGAAAACAATTTTGAAAATAGTAATATATGATTTTAAATATACAAAAAACTTGAATATATTCTAATTAAATTAATATTTGATTAAATAAACATTTATAATATCATATAAAACCATATTGAATTTTATTTTCTTTATATAACATATATGAATGATAATTTTAATAATAAAATACGTATATGCTTCTAAATCACCCAATTCACATGCATTTATATAAGTTTCAGTGACAGATAAAATTTCCATTTCAGTGTCATTATCTCTAACTAAATAATAACATCATTTAATAATAATATTCTGGTTCATTTTAAAAAATTAATATACCATTGTTTATAACTTCACGTATATTGGCAGGACTTGTAACCTAAAATCCAATATTAACTATACAAATATGTTAACCAACATTAAGCATACTTCTTTAGTGTTTTTACTACCACTAGACGTTTTTTTGTTAGCATCTAAATTTTGTGTTATTTATATATCCAAATAAAAATTTTTTCTATAAAAAAAAACCTGGTGCTATTCTAGGTCTAAGTCTGTTAGTGGCTAAGGTTGAGAGAATAGCACCCTAACAAACAAATTATTTAGTAATAAATACAATAAATGGTAAGAAATCATGTTAAAATTGATATTTAAAATAAGTTTATTTAAAATATTAATTGATAAGTTTGAGATTAGAGATAGTTTACATTAAGTTATTCTTCACAACATCATAATTAAAAACCCTCTCAAAATGCGCACGCATAATTAGCACATGTTAAAGTGCATGAGAATATTATTGATAAAAGGATGCATATACCATCATTTCAATTTATAATGAACAAATCAAATGTAAAATTCTTTAATTATTCATAAAATTTAAATAAAATATAGATATACTTTTAATTTACGACGAGCATTGAATTTTCTTATGGTGGAGACAGTTGTTGTTCGATTAGAAGAGCTTGCAACACTTTTACTATTCTAATAACATAAAAAAATAAATTTAGTGTCTTTTATAATAGATTATACTTTGATCCATGGATGTTCGAGACAATCTTTTGCAGTAAGTCTAGAGTCAGGGTCTTTATTTAGCATCAGTAGAATCAAATTCTAAATAATGTTTAGGTTCCACAAACAATAATTTCGTAGCTAAGCATAAAAATGGCAATAAAACTATTAAAAAATTGGACTCTTGTATTCAATAATGGCATAATACTAATTTTGAGTATATAATGGATCAAAAAAATTAAAAAGTAACTTATTTATTGATAAATTATTTTATTAGTATCATAATAAAGTATAGTTTTTTATTTATTTAATAAATATTATGAATAAAATTGATAAAAGTTACAATATAAAATGGTATTTTTATTAAGTAAAGTCAATATTTTATAACAATCATTATTATTTTTTTTTAAATTAGTAAATATTAAGCATATTAGTTTATACTCGCTGTATATAATGACGTAAACTATAGAGATGGTAATGTTTTTAAGGTAAAAAATTATATTGATCGTGAATATCAGATGTTTGTCTAATAAAATAATTATTATAGATTAATGTAAGAAAAAATGTAATTATGGAATGAATATGTAATTTATTTAAATTTTAATGCATAGATTAGCCATAGTGTATGTTTATCATATGTTACCTTGGCTTCATTTGAAACAGTCTCCCATTCTGAACCATCAAATGCTACAGGATAACTTTTTATTTGTTGATAGAGTTTGTGGTTATTGTCATCCCAAAATGGACAATAACCAACCAATAGAATATAGAGAATAACACCACAGGCCCATACATCAACTTTTTTTCCATAAGGAACTTTTCTAATAACTTCTGGTGCTAAATATCCTGGTGTTCCAGCAAAACCTATAATAAATTATAATATAAATATGTATAATTGTTAGTATTTTTCATGTTTAAATGATAGCATTTATAATACATTACCGAACCAGCTTGTATGATCACCTTCACAGTCTACTGCTAATCCAAAGTCAGCTAATTTAATTGATGATTCTTTGTTTTTTCCACTTAAAAGTAGATTTTCAGGCTATTTGTTTGATAAAGAATGTTTAAAAAAAAATAATAATTTTTTATACTTTAAGATCACGATGGATAATATTACTTCGATGACAGTAATCGATAGCATCAATGATTTGTTGCATAATTAAACTACAAAAATATTATAAATATATTATTGAAAGAAATTTTTATATATTTTAAAGTATAATAACCTTGCATCTAGTTCAGAATAGCATTCCCTTGCAACAATATCATCAAATAACTCTCCTCCTGTTATTCTAAAAAAAAATTTATCAATATGTTATTTAACACAAGTATTTTTGAATTACAATTCAAATATCATATAATGATAAGATCCTTGAGTTATGGTTTCATAAAATTGAACTATATATGTATATTATTTTAAAATATAAGCTAGTGAAACTGATTCTATTACCAATATTTGAATGGTTTAATTTTTTACAAATTCTAGCTTCTCTTTCTAATTTTTGTAGTTCTAACAAACATTTATATAAGTAAAAAATAAAAAATATATAAATAGATTTGCCTCTTGTTGTCATTTTGGATAGATCAAATATTTTTGCAGCAAAACACTTATTTGTTGTAATTTCTTTGCATTTTTTTACAATGGAAAATGCCCCTCTAAATATCACAATACAAGAATTAAAAATAGAGTGTAATTAGAATGGCCAAACTAATATAGTAATTTTTTGCTATTAAAAACTAAAAAATTAATGTTTTAACATCTTATTATTTTTATATTATTTTAATAGTGTATATATATCAAATATTATACACTATTACCATATAGTATTTACATAGAGTAATAATAAACAATATACAGGGTTCTAGTGTAGCAAAATAGTTCAACTATTTATAAATAGATGCAAAATATTATATTTTTGTATTAAAATATTGTAGCTAAATATAAAAATTAATTTACCTTCCAAGTTCTTCTGATATATTATATTTTTCACTAAACAAAAGCATAGATCCTTAATAATTTTATAAATAGATTAATGCAGTGTTATTATGGGCGAATATTAGATTCGTGAGTAATCCCTACCTATTCAATCAATTGTTTTCACAATCTTTTAACAATCTAAACCATAATATAATAATAGGAACATTATATTCATAGTCATTTTTTAAACTTATTACTCTATATAGTAGAATTTACAACAATTTGTTTCATTTTCATATATTAATTCAATAAATATCCATTATAATTGACTTTACTATATTTATTATTGTATAATTTATTTTATTTGTAAAAAATATAGACTTGAATAACTTGTTGAATTGATTTTTAGAATTTCTACTCATTCTTAATGAAATATTGATAGTGTAGCAACGTGTCCACATTGTTTCTTCATTATTTACAGTAATCTATTAGTATATTATTTTATTAACTGTCAAAAAAAATATGCGGTAATCCAAATATAATAATATTAGCTTCATATTTATCTAGTAATCTACGATCTTCAAGCTATAAATGCTATGTTGGTGTGATTTTGTGAATAATTACTGTCTATATATATATAATAAAATGTATTTTTTTACTTTAATATACAACTATTTATTAAAATATATGAATAATCTATATTATCATTTACAATTACTTCATTTAATATTTTTATTTTATATTTATATACCGTTTATTAGCTCATTTCTATAGTTTATATAATAATCATAATACATGCATATATTTTGAATAATTTATAGTATGAATAATTATTATTTTATAAAAAAATATTGTTTATTGATTCATTACTGCATTGCAACGTAGATTATATTTACAATTTTAGTTTATAATCTCATTTAGATAGCACATTAGACATGATTAAAATAATGTTTGTTTTTTTTAGATTAAAACAATTTTCTATCTAAATTGTTTAATTTATAAATATATAAATCTATTTTTTGGTATTCTAACTGGTTAAAAAATATACCATAAGATTGATATAATTGAAGAAATATAGGATAGTTACTTTTTTCATGGATAAAATATTGTTAAAGTTAACTATATTGTACTAAAACACGTAATTTAGTTAATCAAATGGTTAACTACTATTTATCTATTCAGGAATATTCTATAATGATCTCTTTTTTATTTTAAAGTGTAAATAATTCATCACTAAATTTATTATCAAACACGCTAGTTTATAAACAATAATATTGTAAAATCATATTTATGAAATAGTTACTTTATATAATATAAAACAAAGTATTAGAAATAAACTAAATTATTTTGATATTATTCTATTTAATCTCTTAGTTTATGATAAATTATGCTATTAAATGAATCATATTCCTTTAAAAAAATAACATAAACTGCTACATTTTTTATCTATAACATTAATATTATCATATATATATATCAATTGTTACGTCAAAATCTACAATTTGACATCCTTAAAATAAAAATATTTATATAAAAACTACTTTTACATTAAATGTAGTTAAAAAAGTATTAAAATGAGTTATTAATACTGTATTTTATAATATATGATTGTGTTTATACGTGAAAAATATAAAAAAATATTATATTATAAGTTTACTTATATATCCATCATAAAAATGCATATTTTTAAAATTATAAGTAATGATGTATTTAAAAAAAACCCTATATCTTTTACATTCTTTATGTTCATTCAATGTACCGGAAGGTTACGATTGGGTACGATGATACACGACAGCTTAATAAATGTTGTTTTTGATTTTATAAAATAAATATACATCTTGTGTTTTTTGTTAATTTATACTTTATAGTAAATAAAAAAAATAGAATTAGTTAAAATAAAGATCTTGATAGTATTATTTGTTGAGAAAATATTTATTAGAATAATAAGCGATCGTTGACATTCGATAATTGTTAAATGAAAGAGTCGATATGTGGCTTGGTATATTGTTTCATACCTTTTACACCAAATACACACTAAAAATGATGAAAAGTTTTTTTTAATATATCAAAAAAATGTGATAAGTAGTCTATAGAAATGTATATCTATTTAAAATAATTAGATTAAGCTATAGTAATGCTGATATCTCATGAATGCTTTGTGAATTACTACAACTCTATGGTGAGATTGAACAAATAATTTATACCATTTACTAGGTTGTTTAAGAATGAAAATAGTGTGGATTTCACATCATTAAATGCTATAGTTATCATAGTAATATTCAAGTCAATTTCATGTTATGCCATAAATTTCAAATGTAAAGTAAAAATTATCTTTGTTTAAAAATTGCCATAAGTTTATCACATCTAAGATTTATCTAGGTTAATTTCATAGGGTAGTTATATCATGCAAGCGTTGATTATATCGCATATAAACCACTCTCATAATTGATTCTGTACGTTAGCGTTTAAAAGAGTATAGGATCTTTTATTGTTCGAATCTTGTATCTGTTGATATCATATTGCATGCAGTAAATAGCTATAATTATAAATGGATTGCTATTAAATTTTTTAAAAAGAGTTGTGTAACATTTGATATAACACCCTTATCGAAAGAGAGTTCAAATTCGTACCAAAATTTTCTACTGTTCTGATTATTTGACAAAGTATAGTAAAGAAAACTAAATTCAATTATGCGACACAAATGTAGCTAGATAGATAAATCCTTGATATAGAATTCATTAAATGATATTATAAGCTAATCGTTGATTCTGATATTTTGATGTATATAGGGAGTTTAATCATTCATTACAGATTTATTCTAATTGTAAGAATCTAATTAAGATAGTGTTTTATAGACACATTTTTTGAATAAATTTATAGATTGAAATGTAATTAGTAGAATGTATTATTTTTGCACACAATATTAGGGCACATAGTAAGGTATAGTTCAATTATTAGGGTTGTATATTTTATATGGGGATTTATTTTTTCTTCTCATCAGTCATTTTAAAGCGTTATAGATGTTATATGTTGATCAGATATTTCCAATATTTGTCTATTTTATATTTACCACTCTAAAACGTCAAGTATGGTTGATATA
Organism: Kudoa iwatai; assembly: GCA_001407235.2. Taxonomy (NCBI): domain Eukaryota; kingdom Metazoa; phylum Cnidaria; class Myxozoa; order Multivalvulida; family Kudoidae; genus Kudoa; species Kudoa iwatai. The sequence goes on from JRUX01001046.1 coordinate 15,084, forward strand.
TTACATCTAAAGGAGCATGTAGATACAGAGTAACATTGTTGGCCCCCAATATTGTAAATAAAATGTATTTTTTTCTCTATTTTAGGGCTTAATAGCTTTTAAATTGTATAAACACACAATGAAAATCAATTTAAAGGTAAAATTTAATAAAATTTACTTTTAAATAAATTTTTATATGGTATATGCATACGCTAAAAAAGATATAAAGTATGTAAATAATGCATTCATTTTAAGCTAATCAATTGAAATATATGTGAATTTAAAACACTAAAATGTTAATTATAAGCGGTCTTCATATAAACATACAACAGAACAATCTTCTCATAAAATGCTAATATATTACACCCATGTTAATTTAGTGACCAATCATTATATTAGTCATGGAATCAATATAGCAAGCTTTTTTTATATTTGTTACCATCACAAAACCAAAAGAACAAATTAAAGCGATATAAAATCATTTGAATAATATTGATACTCTAAAATTGTTTATATTTATAAAAGCAAACATCCATAACTCCAATAAAAACTGTACAAGTGTGAGTTGATGACTGCATAAGTCCCACCTGGTTAATCAACAGGTGGTTATTAACTGCCTATAACATTAAAATAATTATTATAGGTCTTAGGTCAATTTTTAAGATGAAAATACTAAAAACTAGATTAAATGAAATATGTTGAAATCATTACAATAAATAATCAGAGATAATATTAATTAAATATAAATCAAATAATTTTAACAAATAAAAAATGATATATTAAAATAATTCCATGTAAAAAATAGAAACGTTAATATACATAAATCTAGCGACTATCCACATGGAAGCATTAAATAACTAACAAAATAAGGGGTGTTACCATATCGTTGTAGTTCGTTCATATAAATCTGATTTCAAATGACTTATAAAACTATTTGAACAATAGGATGGGGATTGATATGCAATATGTTCGAGATTTTGTAAGAAAGAATGAACATACAATGCAAAACATATCATATTATGCGATAGATGAATATGAAATATATGTATATATCAAGAATTTTTTAAAAAAACCAATAAAAAAAATTATATATTTGATCAACTATGAAATGGAAAACCATACTATATTTGAATCAAATGATCCTAATTTTATGGACAATAATATTATTGAATATAATGATCTCATTAATAACATTATTTTTTTAAGAATACTTACTAGAATTCAATTGTTTATTGAAAAATACTTTTTTAAAGATAATAGTGATTCAACACAAGATAGTTGTTCTACAAGTATATTACACTTGATTGCCAATCAATATACCAGTCTATTGGATAATAATATACCTAAATGTAATTATATTAGTGAAATAGCTAAAATATTATCAAATACTATTCTACAATTACAACACATTCACACAGATACAACTATCACTTTCAAGAATTTTGAATATTTACTACTACCTTTATTGCATCATTCCATTAAATGGTTAAATAATAATTGTATTATTACATTACTAAATATTGATTGCTATTATAATCATTTTCGTTGGATTTTTCTTATGGTGAATTACAATCCAATATCAAAGGATACATTCATGTCAAACACAAATTGTTTAATTACCTGGCACATGCGCACTTTTGAATTTTTGTTATATTTTACCGCCAAACACACTGATCAAACAATTGACAAATGTGAATACCAAATAAACACATTAAATGATAATAGTTTTTATAATCAAATAGAATCCTTACTGTATAACATTACTATAGATGATAATAATCTAGAAAAAGCAATTCATCACATATTTCCATGTATTAATTCATTATTTATACTAACTCATTCTGTATCAAAAATTGGTTTTAATTTTTCACCATCAAAAGGTGAATTATCAAAAATTTTTTCCACTTATATATATTACTTTAGTATATTATATGATAGTTGTTATAATAATAATTCATTTTTTTCATCTATGATAACATTGGTGTGTAATTTAATGAGCTGTGTACCATCTAATATATTTGATATATTTGATTTGGAATATAAACTTGTTTCTAAATTGATACAAAGATCATTACTTAGAAAATCTGAATATTATGGAATTTATTCAAAAGAATTTCAAAAATATAATGTTTCAAAAATAATATTTCTCATGATTATTATGGAATATTTAGTTGTAGCAGTTATTAATGAAAAATATGAAACTATGGAAACAAAACCTTTGTCTACATTTGATGATAGTAAAAAAAAACAGCAGTATAACTCATTTCCTCAGTTACTTACTGGTAATAGAACTGGTGATTTAACCAAGTTTTTATTTGGATTGATTTATCTTTGTAAATACAGCAACAAATTTAGACGTTATGTTAGATTTCAAGTTCTTCCACCGCAAAGAGATGTATATATTCGTCCAGAAAATGAAAAGTCTTTAAGAGGATATTTAACAAAACTACTAACAACAAGAGATACCTCTCTTAATGTAATAAATTTTTCAAATCAAGCATAATCTTGCGTAATTGGTGGTATTTTAGTAGTTGAGTGCTATTTTATTTTTATTAGAATCTATTATCAATTATATGAATTTATTAGCTATAAGAAGATTGATACAATAGTTTAAAAACTTTTATTTAAATTTTAAATGTATGTAGGAATATATTTAATGTTTTTTGAAACATAAAGTATTGTTTAAATATTTTTATATATAAAAATATAATTTAGATGACAGTGGGAGAATTTCTTTTTGTTTTATGTCAAGAAAGTGTCGATCGATTAACAAAATATATTGGTATGGGTAATGCTATGGGATATCTACATCATAGAGGACTTTTGTCTACTTCATTACAGTCGACTGATATTGATGACAACCCCAACTACTCTACAGATAATTCTGATATTGATGAATTGGAGACTAACACTGAAATAATTGATCCTATCACTGGAGTAGTATCTAAGACACCAAATTCAATTTCCAAGGATGAAATCCAATTATCAGATAAATATAATGAAAATGATAGTCAATTGGAAAATCTTATATCTGACATAAAAAGACTCCAATCTATGGATGTTATAACTACAGCTGATATAAGTAATGATGGGAAAATAGTGAAATCAGATTTGACTCAATTTAAAAGTGTAAAAAAATAAAATTATGAATGGTTAAGCTAATTTTTATTTATTTAAAAATCATAATTGTAAATGAAAACAATATATATTATTAATATAGACTTTAGTTATATAAAAATTATGTTATAATTTTAATATGATTACTCATTACTATTCCCCCCAATATTAACAAGGTTATTATCTGCTAATGAAGGTTGTAATTTAAATCCTGGACCGGGTGGTTCAGATTTTAAACTAGTTAATTCCCCATATGGTTCACAGGAATATCTACCACTTCTTGGACCCTTTTTAAGAATACGATTTTGTGTTAAATCATCTATTATCTCTATTACATCTTCATCTTTTAAATCTTCCTACAATTATATATATTATATTAAAAAAAATAATTTTGAATAAACTAATTAATTAAAAAAATTTTTCAGTTTGATAAAAGGACACAAATATTTAATACCAGTTTTGTAATATTTAGTCTTATTAAAAAATAAAAAAATGAATAGTTTTTATCACGTTTTTAAATATAATAGACATAACAAATAACTTTATTGATAGCTTAAATACAATTTTCCTATGAAACAATACATTAAAAAAGGATAGGATGAAATGTTTTTAAAATTTGTAACTTGTTCTATTAGAAATAGCGTATTACATCTTAAATATATGTCATTACTTAGGTTTTTTTACTAAAATTTAAATATAAGCTTACAATAAATAATATTATAGACTTTTAAATAAAACAAGTCATTTCCCATTACTTACATAGTAATCGTCATTTATTTGCATCATTGGAGCATTAACACAAGCACCCAAACATTCCACAATATTTAATGTAAATAGACCATCATTAGTTGTTTCACCGGGTTTAATATTTAATTTTTTTGAAACAATCTCAACTATACCCTCACCACCTCTCAACATACAAGGAGTGGTTGTACAAATTTGTATATGATATTTTCCAATTTTTTCACTATTGAAAAAAAAGCCTACTATAATTAAATAAATTTAAACAAATATATACCGATTGTACATAGTATAGAAAGTAGCAACTTCATAAACTCTTGTAGGAGATAATTTAAGCATTTTAGCTATATAGTTCATAGCAGCCAATGTTAGCCATCCATTATTTTGTCTTTGTGCTAGATCTAAAAGTGGCATTAAGGCAGCACTCTTATGACCAATTGGATAGTTATTTAAAATTGCTGTTACTCTCTACATACATTTAAACTACTATAAAATACATCTAAATACTTTCAGATTTTCTGGAGTAAATTCAAAAAATGTGTTTTTATTATTATCATCAGTATCATGATGCTAAACATAAAACATATTATTATTATTATTCTAAGATAAGGTCCAAATTATTTTCTATCAATATTTTTTTATTATAACACACACACAGGCGTAATTTTAAATTTAAAATATACAGTGAAATTCGTTCCAGATGCTTTTCTAACAACTAATATAGCATCTATCTAGTTAAATTAATGTTTATATATAAAAAATTTAAAATTACTTTTCTGTTTGGTAATGTCAGCAATGTTACCAACCTTTTCAACATTTAAACATATACTCGTCTTATTTCGTCACAACTCGTAAAATGTTTAAATCCAAGGAATTTGTACTATATTTTATATGATGATAACTTTAAAATTAAGAATAATTTATTATATATATTAGAAATAAATTTATTATTAATTTTGAATAATAAAGTGGTATTTTATTGATTACTATTTCATAAAAAAACCACGTGACAATTAGTAATTGAATAATGATTCTTAGAAATGTGAGCGGATGGTGCTACCGCTATAGTGATATATTATTTAAAGAGAAATCATTATTTATACTTAAAGTAAGAAATAATTCAAATATAATGGTAACCAATCCTATGGCAGATACATTACCAAGTCTATTATTTATCATAAGTCTAATATTGTTTTAATTTAAATTTATAGAAAGCAATGTAATTGACATTAGAATAAATTTTCATACATATAAACTAATATATTATAGCTATATGAACATGTAAATATTGATTCGGATAAGATATTATCACTAAAGTCAAAAGTATTTGTTATAATAACTAATATTGGCAATATTTCTATCATATTTTTATATATTAAAGTTGTTATACCCCAAATTTAATGACTACAATGTAAATTATAGCTGGACTGGTATGAAAAATGGATTTCATTATTTTGTAGTATGTTAAATGAACTTGAATTTATTCTATTATTAATCATTTAATAATATTCTTTCATTTATTTATAAATTTAGGATATGATTTCATATTTGAAACAATATATGGGCTCATCATATCTTGACTATTTTAATATATGTAGTGGTCATGAAGCTGTCTTTTATATGATTCCAGTTACATTATCTTTATCTATTCTCCTTAATGTGTATATGTCATTTAAAAGTAAAACTATAATCACTTTTCAACTTAAATTTAATTATTTTACTCTATAGATGTAGGAAAAGAACAAGAACTTTTTATGAATATTACTGAACGTAATAAATTATCACAATTGTTAATAATATCGCAGAAAACTTATGACAATATTAACAAGGTGGATGTTCTTACAAAAAAAAGTATTATAGATAAACAATTATTTCATCAATTAAGAAAAGTATAATATAAATAAATAAATAACATAAAATTCATATAAAAAAATAGAAATTTTTTTTTGAATCTTATCGCCTAATACCATATTCTATTAGTTGGTTTTGGATGGGCTGTTTGCCTGAATCTATTGCTCAAGCTTCTACAATTGATTCAAATTCTTTCCCAAACATTACATGGTTTGATAATTACAATCATTGTGATCCATTATTTATTTTGCCTTTAATTCATTGTTCATTGCTTTATTTTGTTATAAAAAATTATGACAAAAACAAGGTAATTGTCTATTCCTTTATTTATTGACTTGACAAATTTCATTAAAATCCCCTTAGAAATTAAATTTATCAACACATTTTTCTTCATTTAAATATATATGGGCATTTATTCCATATACAGTATTCGTTTTTCAATCATTTCCATGTGTAATTCACATTTTATTTCATTGCATTTATTACTCATCTTATATTAATTAATTAGGCTTGTGAATTAGCTTTTATATCCAATATAATTTGTAATATCATAATATCAAAATTTCTTAAATATTCCATGCTATCAACGAAACAAAATCTTAAGTGTGAAAATACATTTAATGTTTCAGGTAGAATAACTTGTCTAAATAAACATTTTCATTTGTATTCTATTTTAAATAATTATATTTTAGTTGTTGAAGATTTTTTTTCTAAAATTGAAAAACAAAATAAAGATATTTATATGAATTATGAAGATGCATTTCTAAATCCTAAACTATTCCCTGGAAAACAATTTAATAAAGACTATATTGTCAAAGAACTCAATAAATTTATAAGGAAAAGTAGTCGTATTTCTTCATAATTTAATAAAATATACTATTTATATATAATTTAAAAATGATTGTTTTCTTAATTATTTCTTTATGCTATTTTCTAATAAACATTTTGTAGATTATTGTCAAAATTCATAGATAAATCTCATAGACATTCATAATACCTTAACAAATACTTCAAATATATTTTTTTAAATTTCATATTTTTCGTTATAATTTTTATATTAAGGAACATCTACCTTTAAATCTAATAAATTAAACATTAGCACTTAGTATTGTATCATCCTTACGGCGTGCGCTCACCATACCAATCTTATTCTTTTTAGTAGCTACATCAGAAAATTTTAAATAATAATTAATTATCATATGTTTAGTGGTTATTTTAAACACTACTATAAAAAATTATAATCCATATATTAACAAAGCTTTATTATGTATTGGTATTAAATTTTTAGACTGTTTCATAATCTTTTATAGATTTATTACCATTTTTGATTAGAATTTTTGAATATGAAAAGATGTTTTAACTCTATAGGTAACAATAAAATTAAATATCAATAATTCTAACCTCATATCCACCATATGGAAGAGTAAGTTACGTATTGTGGTCACGTGATATACTAGCATAAGTTGAAAGTATTTTAATTATAAATATAGTTAATTTATTTAATAGAGATGAATATATAAAATATTATAGATGTAATTATGCTATATTGTAACAAGAAACATTATGAAAATCTACTTATATTGTTGCTCATATTTTGAAAATTCAACGTATACCGCTTTTCTATTCATATTTATTTAACAAAGAATTATAGATTGATATCATTAACATAATTTAATAGAATTAAAATTCATGAATGTATGGATAACTTGCTATTAATTGATCAATCGATCAATAAAAATGAGTTTCTGTAGATCATACAAAAATATTATATATATATATAAATGAGACAAATCAATACAATCAAAATCTACGATATTAATTATTTTCTTAAATTATTTAAAAAAAAATAACATTCACATGATAGTAATAAACTACCTAGACAAAAATTAGATAACCATAATAGAGTGGAGTGATGGCTAAAAATAAATTATGGGAAAAAATAGCCAAATTTAATTCTATATTGAGTAATGATAGCATTGAAATAGTCATTGACATATATGAATTTAGAATAATCAATAAATTTGTGTTGTAAGGTTATGCAAATAAAAATAAACCTAGTAGACAAATATCTTTAAATATATACAAATAACAATACTTATTATAGATGAATTATGTGTGACTGGTTCGATATAAATCTATTCTATCATTAATAGCTAAAAGAAGTATTGTGTAAGCGTTAGGTTCAATTTTATTATGGTATCTTAAAAAAAATGATGTTATTATATGAAATTATGGATTATATTTCAATAGTAATGATCTAGATTACCTTTTAAGATAGCTTACAAATTGAAATACTAAGGCATACTCATCTAGTTGTACTAGTGTATCTATATCATTTATAATCGTGCCAACAATATGCTCTAATAGTAGTAATGGAACTTATTATTACTATTAATTATAAAAATAAATGAAAATATACCATTAAATTCTGAAGAAAATAGCTTGGAAATATTGGTAAAAAAATTACGTCTTATAGCTATTATCATTGATTTCTTTTTAATGAGATCAATCATTGGCAATTTAGAATGATAACTGGTTGTTGATAATGGTATTAAATGATTTATTTTTAATCCATCTTGTATAATATTATTATGAGAAGTTTCCTATTTTAGTAGAGAATATAAATTTATAATAAATTCAAATAGTTACATTTATATTCATTTTAGTGTTTAATGTGGTATAGTTAGGACGAAAAAATGATTGGATTGGTTTCTTTGTAACCATTAATTTTTTTGAGCTATCCTCCTTAGTACCATTATTTTTCAGAGATATGGACACACCACGTAAATCTGTAATATTAAATTTGAACTTATTTAATGCTTCTGTTGCTTTTTGAATCAAATAAGATTTAGAAATAAGTTCTTTTTTAATGCTTGCCAATTTTACAGAAGATGAAGAGTTATCACAAGAACCATGACCACCATGTTTAAATGTTTCTATTGGAGCATTAGGCTTACGAACCATAATCTTAATTAAAAATAAATTGTAGGAGCAATTATAAAGATAGTGTATTCTATTACTTAGCTATTAAACACTATAAACCATTTCTATATAATTTTAAATATTTAAATAATAATAATAAGTATTCATATAATATCTATGTAGAAGAAAAGTATTTGTATAAAATACTTTTAAAATAAGAGAAACTGGTTCAATATCTTCATTCATCATCCTTGAGTATAACTCATCACAAAGAGATTCTAATAGATGATGTAGCTGAATTTTCTATAGAAATTATTAAACTTGGTTTATGTCATATATTTGTTTACATCTTTAAATCTAATTCCGAAATTGTAATTAACAGAAATAGATTTTCTTTGGGTGGATAATTTTTCAACCAAATTTCGATCACTATTATCAAATTTAGATTGAGAAAACTGAATAATTTTTTGTGCAAAGTTTTTTTCTAAAATATTTTCTAAAATTCCACTACCATTAGACATTCTTATATCTCGAAAAGAAGTGAATCCATATTTTTCAAGTTGTGTGATCATATTATCATCAAATAATGATGAATCAGCAAGAGTCATATTGTCTAATACATAGTGTCATATTTAGTTTTATTGATATCAATATAAACTTCCATACCAATAAAATAACTAGTTTCTGAAGGTTCAAGAATAATTTGTCCATTAGGTTTAGCTTTTTTTAATAATAAACGACAAAGAGTTATACTTGAGGAGCAAGCAGCAGAACAACTACATTTTGTGGTTTCAAAAATTAGTTTTCTAACAGCCTCCACTTTATTTGCAACATTTTTAACTAGTTTAAAACAGTAAAAATATACAAAGTATGTTGTATGTTAAAATAATAACCTAAGTATTCGTTTGTAATATCAACCAATGCTTCATCACAACTTAATGGATAAACTATGATAAACTGTTCACATAGTATGTGAAAAAATTTTTCAGCTACCAATTTAATCATATCAAAATCATAGGACAGACAAACTAGATCTGGGCATATGGTATAGGCTGTTTTAACATACATTCCATTTTTGACACCAAATTTTCGAGCAACGTAATTACATGATGCAATGTTTGATGTAGAATTAGTATCTACAAATATTATTTTGATGCATATATATATATCAATTCAATTAAAAAAAAACCTTGATTAAGTGCATGTGTAACAGCTACTGGTTTATGTGCCAAATCAGGTCTATTTACAATAGACACTGATGCAAAAAAACAATCCATATCAAAATGAGCAATCATTTGAGTTGGTGTTAATTCTTCAGTTCTTTTATGGATAAAATTTTTAAAACAAATATTTTTAAAGTGACTTTTTAGCATCGATAAATGATGAAGCCTCGATTTCTCATAATAAGATTTTATATTTAAATGTTCATTTGAAGAATTCATAGATGGATAATTTTGTTTGATATCGTTTTCATCAGATTTATTAAATCTTTCAAAGCACAATTTAATAGAACCAGTATATAAATTATCCGTTCGATTTAACAAATAGCTATTCATTTCCATTAGCTTATTAGATTCTATTGAATCTAATAACCATTTTGGTTTAAGAACTGGATATCGTCTTTATAAATAGGTTTAAAAACATAACATCTAATGATACATTATTTACTGATAGCTATTCAAAGATGATTTGGAAATGGAAGACGAGAGTACATGAGTAAACTTTTGAAATCTACTAACGACATATTTCCCACCATTTTCCTTTATCATTTCTTGTAGTTTATATGGTGATGGGTCTAAAATATAAATAATCAGAATAATCTTAGTCAATTTAAATAATTTTTATTTATTTTAAATGATTTTGTAAAACAAACCATACCTGTATTTCCATTTATATAAAAAATCATTCCGTTAAATAATTTTGATACCCTTTAAACAATTTTATGATTCTTATAATAATGATATTATTTACAAATTCAAAGGAATAGATTCTATTTGTTTTTTTAACTTCTTTTTTTTTAAATTAAAATAGTCTTCCTTAACACATGTCATTAAATTTTATTTTAACACAATATACTCTTGTATTTGATTCCATATGTATTTTTTTCACAGCTTTTTTTGAGTTATTAGTGCAATGTAGGGGGTATAATTCATAAGTATTGCGCCAACAACCCACATTTAGCGGACATTACAACTCGAGAACGAGAGTACCCGATTTAAATGCTTTAATATTTTTACCACACTTAGATTGTAATTCTAGTACTTTAAACTACTATATGACTTTAATTTTTCACTTTTCTTTGTCTTAAATCATATATTTTTAAAATCCAATTACTAGAAAAATATTACACGCTTCAGTTTAATTTAGTTTCCATGGAAATACGAAAATAATCGTTAATTTTATAAAAACATTAAAAGTATTTATTCTTATGCTAACTGATATTGATGAAAAGCCTTTACTTAGTAAAAAAAATATGATTTTCACATTCATCATTATACTAGCGACTAATTTAAAAATGATCATTAGTTATAGAAGGAACACATTTTTAATGATATTAAATTAATGAATATTTTTCCTTATACTGTGTTATTGTATAAAACAGGTGTAATAAATGTAAAAGATAGTAAACTATAAATACACTATACAATTTTACAATACGCATGCGCCTAACGATGTTTCAAATGATGGATAATTATTTTTTATGTTATAAATGGAAATAAGCCTAATAGCTACCAGAAAAGTGATTAAAGCAAGTTTATATGGATAATTAAAAGTACTATATGATAACTTTAATGAATAAAGGGTATAATTAGAAATTTTAACAAATCATGCTCGTTTAATACATAGAATTATCATATCATGGTAGTAAAAGCAATAAATAATCTATATTTTATTATTATTTAAATATAGGATACCAAAATAAGTTTAATGAGGTTTTATGATTATTTATCAAATGAACCAAAATACTTAATAAACTATAAATTAGGAAAAACTAATATTAATAACGTTTCTTTAAAATAAATGAATTTGTTTATATAAATCTATTTTGAATGAATAATTGTGTATATTAAAATTAGTATTTGTAAATGGCTAATGTATTAATAAACTTGATAAAAATATAGATTTTTAAAATAGAAAAACTTCTTTTAATTAAATTTTTTGATGTTTAATTTTTAATATATCAGAATTATTTATTGATTCATTTTTTTAATAGTAAAATAGATTTATCACTTCCAATTCTAAAAATAAAGAATAAATGTAAAAATAACTTGTAAATTAATTATGTTACCTTTTAATTGACCCATTTCCTATGCAATCATGTATTAGATATTCCATTGATAAAATTCCTTTATGCTTGTTGGAAACATTTCTTGATATTAAATTCTTTAAATTTATATCAATCAATAAATTAAATTATTTCTTTAGTATACATTGTACGAAATGTGAGATTTTTTCATGGTTAACTTTAAAAAATTGCGCCCTAAATGATTACTTAACAAAAGCCTATATTAAAATTAAAAATGGTGTTTTTAATTATAATTAAATGTATAAGAAATAGTATTAAATTAATTTTAAATAGGAGTAGAATATAAAGATTAGAAATGGTTATATAATAGTATTTTCTTTGGTTGCTAAAAAGCAATAAAGTTCAGTTTCACTTTACAAATATATATATGAAATAAGTAGAGCTCATTATGGCTAATTTAGACAATGTTATCACTTATTATTGCTTTTTTATCATTTAATGGAAAAACATCAATATAATATATTAAAGTATAACAGAGTTATTCCAAAAACATTACATTATTAATTTTTATAGTATCTCTTATAATAAGTACATTACTATAATGATTTAAATTTCAAATATACTAAAAAAATTATAAATTAAACCTTTTTTTAATTGCTTTAGGAATATTTGCATATTTGGCATAAATAACCAATAACTGTTACCATCACGAATAAGTAATAAGTTCACAGAAATAAGAGTTCTTAAGAATATTATCGTTGTATAGTTAATGTATAAAAAGAATTATCATTACTTGATATCATTATCATATATTTTAATATTGAATAATTGTTTTTTTGAATAGCTTACTTGTGGATTTGTTTTCACTAACATGGTAAATTTGTCTACAATTTCTATTATATCAAAAAATATACCATCTATTATCAATACCAAACAATTCTACTGATTGTGTTGATTTATTTTCTTTTAAATTTTCAATTGTAGTAAGGTAATCTTTTAAAAGCATATATCCAAGACCATAAACACCAGGAATTATACGAATACATAATAAAAATTGAGATTGAATCAATTTATCCTAGTAATCAATAACAGTAAATTGTATAATATCAAGTATAACTACTAACTGAACATCAATCTTGTACTTCTCATCACAGAAAATTGATAATAATTGATGGTGAAAAATTAATCGAGGTAGATATCCACACTTCCATGCTTCAGGAAAAGAATCAAATATTTGATAAAGTTTTTTAACAAAACACGAATTTAAGAGTGTTTCCATCTGTCAAAAAAAATTTAACTAGTTTTATAACTAATTAATTAAGTAGAGAAACCAAAACTTTAGCTACAATTCAATTTCTAATAGCAATTTTGCGCAAGCGCAAAAATGAATGAAATTAATTAATGGTAGAGACACAACCCACATAAACTTACATCATTTCTCAACAATTGTGCCAAGAAATAAGAGTTTACTTTTCAAAATAACAGTCATTAATTTATTTAATGATAATACTAACTTAAATAAAATTATCAAAGGAATAGACAACTTTTTTTATAAAAAGCCTTGAAAAGTTAAAAAAGACTATTTTAATTTGAATTATCGTTGCTATATACTTATAATTAAAAGATATATTCTTGTTTGTGAAATCATAATAGTTATTTAAAATTGATTCATCAAACTTTGAAATAGAGCAGCTTATCGTTAAGATATAACAACTAGCATAATTGTTACAGTAAAAATAATGAAATACAAAACAATGAAATTTCACTACATTTAGTGAACTTAAAAGAGCCAAAAAAATATTTAGGTGATAATGTTATTGGTAGTGTAATTTTATAAATCCTTTTGATAAAAATATTCATTAGACAAAGATTTTATAGATCTTTGTAAGATAAGATCACCAATTTCAGTGTCAACACATATATAGCTGTTATTAGGAGAAATCAATGGTTCATCTAATGTTTCGTGTTGAATCGGAAGAGGCGAAGATAAATTGTCAATATAATCTGACGTAATCTTGGTGGTTTCATTGGAGTTGATATGTGAGCTAATAGAAATACTTTTAAGAGGTTTTACAATGTTTATTTTTTCTGAAGCAGTTTTATCATCTAGAAATCACATAAAGTATATATAGTGTTCATTAAAAGTATGAATTAAGTTACAATTATAAAACAATGTACGAAAATCATTGATAGATAGAGAATAATCAGCTCTTAACCATTTCAATAATAAGTCATGGAAGATTTATTGAAAAATTACGTGTAACTATTTTTTTCCAAATGAATTTCCGATAATTTATTTAATAGTTGATGAAAGTGTGTAAAAAGTTTGTCGGAATCTTTCGATGATATACCAATAATAGCTGATAGCTAAATGAGAATAAAAAAATAAGGATATTATATTAAAAAAAGCTAAAAAGTAATGACTTGCTTAATATTATTACACAATAGTTTGTATGCATCACGAAGCAAATCATCAAATGTCTCATTGATACGATATCTATTAAGATGTTGGTATAATACTGGGTAAAATATCTTATAAAAGATACGTTCTATTATTTAAAGGATTAATAATGAATGAATATGATCCATTGTTTTTGATATCAAAAATAAGTGGTATTTCAGTTATATGAGAAAGAACTAGTGCTAGTGCGCATGCACAAGATAGGAATGCCCATAACACGGTAGTTGATTTTATTTCACCTAACTTTGGAACTACTACCTTGTTATTCATATAAAATGGTACACTTCCATCTTATGTATGAATTGTGTAATGGTTAATCAGAATAAACTAATAAATTATTAAAGAATTTACTTGTTGAGATATCAGGTATGGGAATGTTGCACAACAAATATTGTAATGATCTTTGTTTGACGTGCTATATTAATTTAAAATGTTTGCATTTTAAGTGATTAATTTACTCGTTCTATAGAAAATATATGTAAAACATAGGTTGATATTTTTCTTTGCCTTAACAATATATTGTAATTAATAGTATCTAATTCGCATCTTAATAATATGATAAATTAATGTCAATTTATTATAATTTATACTGTGCATTTTGAAAGATTTTTTTACATGAATTCATTTGGTCACTGTTACATGTGATTAATTGTTTAAGTTGATTCATTCTAGAATTCATTTCTTCATATTGAATTTTCAAATTATCAAGTTCTCTAGTTTCTAATTTAATTATATTTAAAACAACATTTAGCATAAATAAAATCTAATAATACAATGTGATACGTAATACAAAAATTATTATGCTAAAATGGTCACATGATTTATATTAAATAGATCAATTACTATTTGGTTGAAATTATTTATTTTAAAAATAACTAATATACATATTAGTTAATTTAATGAATATGAATTTATATAGTTATGTAACTGCTTTAATTATATATCGTATATTTTAATGGAAAGGTAATTATAATAGCTTTAATATTAATTTTTTACATTTTATGCGCATGCTCAAGTTGTTTATATAATATTTTTAAATACTATAATGAAGGGATAATTTTTGATGTTTTAAATGAATTTTTAACTTATTATGTATCCATAGAACATCAACGAATTGTTTCATCTAATACATAATTAAAAATAAATGATATAATATATTGGAGAATTGAATGGTGCTAAAAATGTATTAAACAAATAAAAGATATAATATACCATTAAAGATAGATTAGATTGCATATTTTCATCATAATAAAATGGTTGCTTATGATTAGAAGGAAATATCTGTTTCACATTGATATTATATATTAATCTATATGTGTAGATAGATAATTATTAAGTATATTTATAGTTAAATACTTTTTTAGATCATCTAAACAATAGGATACAACTACCTTAATAATAATATATGCCATCATAATATGTAAAGTTAATATAAGTACATTGTTTTCTTCAACTGGTATGTGATTTGTCTGAAATCCAAGTGTAGATTTGTAAGGAATAATTGTATTATTATTATTATTATTATCAAAATCATAACAATAGTAAGAATGATTTAGTAGGATAATGATGGAACAATTTCTTGATTGATATGCCGGTGTATTATTTTCCTAGATAATTTCATAGATATTATGCATATACTATAGATATAGTCAACATTATTATAATAGTACTGTATTTGGTATATAGTATTTTGAATGTAGAACAATCTTATTAATTTTCAAAAAGTATATTGAATTATCATTTAGATATTTGATCCAGAAACAGATATAAAACTCTTGAATAATGTCAATATATTAGTAAAAAATATTAACTATTTGTGTATAAATGGATTAAATGAAATACTTTTTCTTATATATAAAAAAAAATTTAATATAATAATTTATTAAAGTTATTAAGGGTAAAAAATAAGTAGGATGATATAATAATTCAATTGAGAATAATAATACCATCATAAAATATATGTAGTAAATGAATTTATTAAGTAATAATTTGGTATGTTATTTTTTTTTCTCATAATCTATATAGTTTTTAAATTACATAATAATGATATAAAATATTCATAGTAATACATATAAATAGGATTTTATCACTCATATTACTAAATAACACCATAAAATATGTATAAGATAAAAAAGAATTATTTATTAAAAAAATAGTAAAATAAAATTATATATACCTTTTTCATTGAAATAATCAAAAGTTTTAAAATTTTTAAGCTGAAATTCTTTCCAAACTGGGCTCTTAAACATCATATTAGCTTAAAATAATAAATAGTGAGAAAATGTACATAGTTATTGTTAATGAATTCACTTTGATAAATACCTAAATATTTACATTATATTTCATCTAGTATATACCAAAAATTTTACATTTGTTTAAATGGAGTGTTCTATGTAATGTAAAACAAAGTGAAAAATTAAATCGATTTGTCTTTCTAATACAATTTTGGTTCATATTAAATAGCATAATTCGTCGAATATTTTTGAGATGAATCTAGCACAATAATTAGAAAATATCAAGTGGATAATTACTGTTACCTGATTTGTTGTTAAACAATATAAATTCTCATTTTTTAATCTAGAAAATTCATTTGTCATGATCACCAGCTTGAACTCATCTATCAACAGTAAGATAAGCAATCATCTTAACGAATCAATTACGAAGATTTATACTTATTTGATGACACCTATATTGAAATTTGGTTTAATTTTTTTAATTAAAAACTATATTTATATATGATATTAGATTATTAACTGGAATTTTATAATAAATTTTTATTTTAAACTTCTTTAAAATAGATTATATTATCGTTTGAAATCGGAGTACATCGTAAATAAAAAAAAGTGGTACGTTTCAAAAAAGTAAAATTTCATTATTTCAAGAATAATAAAGTAATTATTTTATATAAAAATTTTATAAAACAAGTAAAATAAATTTTCTTATTTTATAAGATATAAAAATTGATTTTGAGTACATGTGTGTTAGGTTTGGCGTTATTACTCATGATTATTGCAGCATTAGTAAAAATAAATGTTTGTTTTTTTAAAAATTGGATGATATAAATTAATAAGATTATTTTTATTGACCATTTATGGTTTAAAAAATGTTATGGATTAATAAATACTTGATAAAATCACTATAAATAAGGTAAAATTATGAATATTAAATAAAAACATAAATTTTATTTGCATTATATTGTCATTTGGTATACAATTAATAAAAGTATTATTTTCCATTATTAAAACAAAAAATTGTATAATTTTTATTAAATTTTAATATAATTTACATACATTAAGTTTAACTATCATTTAATTTCAATTATAATAATAATATGAACATAGTAGTGTATTATAAAATAACATTTTAAAATGAGATCTATTGATTAGTGTTTATTCTTGTATCAAATATTGTTTTTAATGTAAAATCAGAAATTTATATTAAACACCTATTATTAATAATAGTTATAAAATTCAATTTTTAGTATTATCTTTTTACTATTTAAATAGATGATAATATTTATAATATATTGATATATTTTTGAAAATAAACCCCGAATTTTTAGTTATCATACTTATGATTTATATATATAATATATGTATAAATTAATATGATGTATGTATAATGTTTGAACTCATAGATAGATTAATAATAAACTAAATTTTAATCAATTATATTAAGAATTAATCATAAAAACTATCCAATATGTTAATGAATTCGAATTTTATGTTTTAAAGATATTTAACACTAACTTGATTGTACATACAATGGAATTAGATTACAATATTCATATTATAAAATATACATAAGAAGTATATTGTTGATTAACTAACATTATATTTATAATTAGACAATATATTGAAAAGAATCACTCTATAAAGTAAAATATACCATCTACAACGCAATAAGGTATTTTATATATATATTATATACAAAGTTTAAATATTTGATTAAAATATATGTAGATAATATTGTTACTATTATTATTTGACTATATAAATAAAGTCATTATTATTGTATTGTTAGCTATTTAATTCAAATATTACTCAATAAAATTATTGTTAAAATAAAGATTCATTTTTTTTTAAATTGTATCAAATTTATTATTCTCAAGGTATAATTAAAAAAATTAATTTATATTATTAATTAACCAATAAATTATTCAAATAAATGATCTATAATTAATTAATTTTTAGCATAAAAATTGTATTATTTATTTGATTAATTAGGAATATTTTCTATTTAATAATAATTTTTTTTATATTTAATCATATTAAATAGAATGTCTAATTTGTTATCAGTTTAAATAATGTTTAATATTATCACAAATATCACATGATTCATTCAAAACTGTGCAATCATCTATTAAATTATTATCAATTTTAAAATTATTATATTAATTGTTCTATTATAATTCACTTATCAAACAATTAATTAGCATGTGCTAATTTGATAAAATGGATATAATTTAATTAACATTACAATATTTAATTGTTTAAATAAGATTAAGTATTGTTTTAATTTTGAATAGAAAAAAAGTTAATCCCCATAGAATTATATTTATGAAAATAATACTAATCTAAGTTAAAAGTAAATTGTAAAACCTTGTAAAGCTTTCAATGCATCAACACAATCATTTTAACTATTTATTAAACAATGGCACACACAATTTTAATATTTTAGAAGAAAATATCAACCATTCACAAAAAAAAATGTATCTATTCATATAACATGTAAAATTGATATTTTTTAGTGAGTTTACAAAGCTAGATAACAATATAATTGCAAATTTGGTCTATGAAAAATACTTAACTACCATCAAACAACAGGTATAACTATATATGATACATACTTAATTACAACTTTTTCATTTGATAAGGTTACCATTTATATCTTTACAGATTTATTAATAAAACATATATAATAGCGAATTTCTTTCTTTTTCATTCAAATAAGAATATTTTATATGATGTTTTAAGCTTTTAAGCACACATAATTTTATAAATTATACTAAAAATAAATCTATTTATATCATATTTATTTTTGAACTATTATTATTCATGAAAGTATTTACTGTTTCTATATATGCATGTGTTTCTATGGAAACCATATTATATTTCAGTATAAATTTAAAATTTTAATTTTTTTTATAAAAACATTTAAACTATATAGAATAATGATATGAAATTAATATAACACATATACTATCATAACTAATGTAGATTAAATATTTATATTGTTTCTATAAATATGATAATATTATCATAACCTTATTAAATACTAAAATAAAGATATTTTTTACATTTTAAAAATCTTTATAAAGAATTTTAAATTTATTTTAATTAATGATACTACCTATATTGTTGTTTTCCATAGTAACGTTAAAAATACTATTTAATAGGAATAGTTTAATAATAGAAACAGTTGCTGAGTAATTTCAATTTTAAAATAATACATAATATAAAAAATACATGGTTATAAATATATTACTAGGGACAACAAATTAACGTTTAATTAGACGAAATTTGTGCTGGATAGTTGACTAGAATTGAGTAAGACATTCGGTGTTACGATCATTTAATGATGTTACTAGTCACATAATGTATAACTATCATAAACACAAGACTTTTCAATTGGAATTTAAAGTAAATTACATTTTAAAAGTTTACATTTTATTATATAAATACAAAGATTGATTTTTATAATAAAACTATTATAAAAAAAGATTATCATATGTTAGTTATAACTAGATTATTTATACCAATAAATAACTATACTGTACTTTTATTCATATAAATAAATAACAAAAAAATTTGTATTTTATTGTATAAGTTATAAATAAAATTAAAACAATACATTTACAATGTTAAAGTTGATATATATAAATGAAGTATGATGGTAAAATAAATGTTTACAATAATCTTTAATGTACTAACGATTGTCAAAATTATAATCATATTTAGGTGCATACAATAAAGGTAAAATCAATGATTATCCTATTGATAATAGGATAGAGGTTGAATGCCATATTAATAGCTTTCTAATAGAAAGTTAATCTTTTAAGATATAATTAATTTTCAATAAACCTATGGAATTAGATTGTTTTGAAATAGATATAAATATTAATGTAATTGTTTTTAGTATAATTTTAGATGGTTCAGTTGTTTCCACACACATATCCAATTTATTAATTTTAATTAAATGTTTATTTTTAGGATAATTTAGCTATAAAGACACATAGTTTTTATTTTAAAAAGTCTGGATGTTGTAATATATGTTTAAAAAATGATAGAAAAAAAGATAAACTCTATTGTTGTTCAAGTAATTTATATGAATATTTTTAGTTGATGATTACAATATAAATTATTATAGATTGCCATTTTAATGCACATGAAAGTTGTATTTCTAGAATAAAAATCTTTTGCAAACATTATTGTACAGATGATAAAATAATAAAAAGATCATTTAATAGTCAAATATCTACTGAATCTAAAAGTAGTGGTAAAGCACCATCAATTGATAATGATATCTCTTATCAAGTAATAATTAACCATTAATAATCACATAGTTAACATTAAATTTAATAATAATGAATGAAATAATTTTATACTACAAATAAATAGGATAATAATATTGCTAAATTATTTAAATCATTATACATGTGAAATTTATAATAAAATTTGTAAACTATTACAATTAGATAAAATAATTAAATTTAGAAACTAGTGCATCATTGGATCTATAGCATTAAACAAAGATACAGCTGTCAACAATGCAATATTGTAATTTTAAAATTTATTTTAAATATATATATAAATCCTTTAGAAATTTAGTATTCAACCAGGATATATATGTTCATGGTGTAAAAAAACTGTATTATCTATATATAAAATGAATATAAATATACTAACTCAACCGTAACTAGGTACATATGAATGCAAAATGCAGCAATAAAATTTTAACATATGGAATTTGTGATTTGGGTGTTCTCAGAAAATTTATCATACTACCATTCCCTGAACAATTTGATGTTAACTCTCCAATTTTATTACAAGATAATGTGTCACCTTTTAATACAAGACACAGTGAAACTGTAAACATTTTAACTAGTATTGATAATAGTTCTATGGATTCAACCCATGATGATAGTACACATATTTTAAATGTATATCAATTATATAATATTATTGGTATTCATTTTATATGTAACTTTATTTCATTAGAATGTTATCATTTCTTCATCAAAAACTAGTGAAACAATGTTAAATTCTATTACATCATCACCCATTCTACCCATCTTAGTTTTTGTAAATCCTAAAAGTGGTGGAAATCATGTAAGCTTAATTTTTTTTTAAAATAAAAAAATAAACTTTTTTTTTATTATAAAATTAATCACACTATATATTATACTATTTAAAATAGCAATAAATAGTTTACCATTTTTAAATGTTATATTAAAAAGTTGCCTTATAAATTACTATTTCACATAATAAATATAGCATAAAATATGGTATCATTTTTGTACTTTTACAATTTTTATCAATTAAACGAGTATTATAATAATAGACACCATTTGGCTTAAAAATTCAATACAAATAGCCATTTTTTTATGAGTTACAATAACATATATTTAAATAATCATATCCGTCTATTTTACTATAACATAGTTTTTCTTAAAATATAAAATATTTATATAGGGTTTTAAAATATTGAAAAAATTTAAATGGTTCTTGAATCCTCAACAAGTTTTTGATCTCTCACAAATAAATTGGAAAGAAAAGTATTTATTTACACTTTTTTCTGAGAAATGTTTAATGAGCATTATTTAGTTTATTAATAAAAATTGATAAAATAGTTTTGATGATTATTTTATTTAGATTGAAAAGATTTGAATACTACCCTTATTTACATTTCTTGGTATGTGGAGGTGATGGTACCGTTTGTTGGATATTAAGTGTGATAGATGAAATGAATTTCATATCAACACCATCCATTAGTATTATTCCACTAGGAACAGGAAATGACCTATCAATAACTCTTGGTTGGGGGAGTGTATATCTAATTTTTTTTATTTTCTAATCATTTTTTTTCACTTGAAAAGAAATATAAACCATTTGATGTGGTCAGATTTTTAAAAGAACTTGATTTAGCAAAAAAAGTACTTATTGATCGGTACTAGTTTACTACTATAATACAATTAGAGAATATTTTCATACATTATTCAATTTTAGATGGTTTATAAAAGTAGATCCTTTAAATAATGAAGATAATTCATCAATCTACAAACAAGTAATAAATAATACATAATTTTTTGATATAACCAATTTACTAGAGCTTTACAAGACTTTTTCAAAACTATTTTAGTATTGGATCAGATGCTGAAATTGCTCTTTCATTTCACAAATGGAGAGGTATAGTAGTTAGTTTTTAAATAAAATTTACTCTAAATATTTTTCAAAGAAAATAAAAAGTCCTTAAAATCAAGTAGAATTAGAAACAAAGTCTACTATGCACAAGTAATAACACTTTATATTATTTTTTGAGTGTTTGATAATAATCTAATATTATTTTTAGGAAGGTAGCAAAGTTCTAGCTACCAATACTGACATTAGTAGAAAAATTTCAAAATTTATAGTATATATAAATAGTTATAATTTCTAATCTATTAAAATACACTAGATTTTAAACATCATAACATATAATATTCAATTTAATAATACATTTTTTAACATTTAATATCATCTTAATTTTATAATAACACTATACACAGTTTATATAAACTAAAATATAAAAAACATTTATCATTAAATTAAACCTATAATGAGAATGATTATATCTTTTTAAAATAATAATTCTTAGTGTGATGGTATTGATTGTAAAGAACAGTTAGATGCATTTAAACCCTGTTCTATACTACTTTTAAATATTTCAAGGTAGTGTAATAACAAACAGCAATAAATTTTTAATGTTTTATATTAGTTATGGTGGTGGAACTGCGCCATGGGGTTCATCTAATGGAGATTCTGTAAAAAAAACAATTGACATTCTTTCTAAAATGTTTATTTTAATTAATTTTGTACTAGAAATTTACCTCACCAAGGTGTGACGATAAAATTGTTGAAATACTTTTATTTTCAAATTTTGATATGGTAAATATAATCATAATAATAACTATAACTATGTGAATTTGATTAATTAATAATAAACATTTATAGATTAAAGTCCAACTAGGAAGCCATGCTAAACGTTTTTTACAATGTAGCAACGTTACCATTCAATTAAATAGCTCGGTTACCATGCAATATGATGGAGGTTAGTTGTTTATTACATTATTCCTTGCTAATATAGAATAAAATTATATATGAAATTTAGAACCAGAAGCATTAGAACCATCATTTATCAGTATAGGATTGAAAAATCAAGCTATTTTTTTAAAAAGATCAAAGAAAAAAATATGTTAACTTATATATATATATTTATATTTTTATATAATATTTAAAAAAAAATGTATTATAAGTTATTGTGAATTTCTTAAGAATTAACTAAAATTTATGTGTAATATAATACTCTTTTAAGTTTTTTAATAATTCTCAGCTATCTCTTCTTACCTAAATATATTAATACAGTTATAAAATTGGTGCAACATACATTAATTTTTTACTTATTTTCTCAATCCATGAAAATTAAATAAAATTTTAAATATCAACTATTACACATATTACTATTTATATAATCTACGTAAATAATAATTTAATATTTTATACAAGTTATACGATTATTATTTTGCTATGACAACTATTAACATTAAAATTTGTATTTACTCAAATCTTTTCATTTTTAAGCAATTCTTTATATCCAACTATTATCTACACCAAATTATATGATTAGAATATTCATTGTTGTAACATATTACAAAATAAATCTATTTCTATTATAGTGGAATAGTATTTTATTAGTATTATGATATAAAAAGATAGCTATTAGTATAGAGTTGCTCAATTCTATTTTAAAAATAGCAAAAAAAAACCTATCAAGCAGATAAATATGTTATATTTTATAGTATGATTTATGAAAAGCTAAAATTAATCATTAAAAACTCCCTTTAACCATGTTACACTATAAAATATCATTTTCAAGTATTTTTAAATTAGTTAATAAACAAATTACTAATTATTTTATCTAATAGAAATATGAATATTTTTATATTTAA
Organism: Kudoa iwatai; assembly: GCA_001407235.2. Taxonomy (NCBI): domain Eukaryota; kingdom Metazoa; phylum Cnidaria; class Myxozoa; order Multivalvulida; family Kudoidae; genus Kudoa; species Kudoa iwatai. The sequence continues at coordinate 39,609 of JRUX01001046.1, forward strand.
AAAAAATAAGAGGTATTTGTTTATTCCTTTTTTTTATTGACTTTGATAGATGATGAATAATCAAGTTTATCAAACAAGCATTAAATGATAATAATAAATTAAATTAAATATATATTCTATCATTAAAATATTTATTAAAATTAATTAATAGCTATAAAAAATTTCAATCGCAACCTATTTGAAATAAATTTTATTTTAATAGTATCTAACTCTAGTATACGAACAATAAGCTTTTAAATTAAGTGAAAATCAGGAAATGGATAGAAATTCACTATTCAGCATAAATCATTGTAAAGGGTGGATGTCATCGCTGCTGTATATATCATTGGATTGTGTTTGGTTTGGTGATAGGATACCATTGTTATTTTCAGCTGATGTATTATTTATTCCATCAAGTAAATCAACAATATACTTCCATTTTTGTAAAGTAAGTGATAATTTTTTCTTATATAACTTTATTTTCCATTTATAATATTCTAAATAATATCAATAATAATATAATAAATATATTTTTATTTATTAAATCATATCTTAAACTAGCTATTTTTTAAAATAGATAATTAAACTAAGTTTTTTTATTGTGTAAAGAATGGTAAATGAATTACTATCAATTATAGATAATTGTGATTCTTTTTCTTTCAATTTTGTCTTTAAAACTTCATATTTTTTGTATAGAAGTGCTAAATTTTAGTTATATTTTTATTATTATTTGTTTATTGTTTATAAAATCTTTACATAATTATATATTTTTTTTAAAAAAATATTGTTAAAGTATTTTTTACCATATTAATATTTCAAAAACCGTTTCTATCGACACTGAATATATAAAAGAATTGCAGAATTTAAATAATATTCAAACTAAATAATAAAGGTATAATTAAGTAAAATAACTATAATTTTTTTAAAAATTGTAATAATTGATATTTATAGGAATTATATTATACTAAATAATATTTATATATAAAAATATATAATAGAAAATATATTGGTGAATAAAAAAAAAGAATATATCATATTAATCGTAGAATAATATTACCTGATAATAAATAAGTATATAGAGTTTTTAATATTATATATAAATATGTTATGAATTAATAATTAAAAAAAATGAATCAATATTTAATACCTTCTACATTTGTTGATGATAATCTCGATTTAGTAGTTGAACAATGGTCTTTATTTAAAAGTTTAGATTGTGAGGTAGTATCTTTATTAATGTTGAATGAATAACATCAAACTATTATTGAAATAAATACACAAATATACCTTTTTCCACTATAAGTTCAGATCTAAGTTATATTGATTATAAATAATAATGAAATATGTAAAATAATTTACTTTGTGGTTGTTGTAGGTTTTTCTAGATAGTCTATTTGATCTGCTGCTGAATGTGCACAACTATCAGGGCCAAGTGATATTGGATGATTAAATCTATAAAAAATATGTAATAAACGTGATATTAATACTTAACCAAACTATATGTGTAAATAATTAAATACTTGACATTTTTAAAGATACTAGGATTTTCCATATTGAGACTAGCATAAATTTTGAAAAGATTCTTAGCATCTTCTTTACTAACAAAAGTGCAATAGGTTGCATTCCCTAGTGGTGTACCATGTTTTCTGATAGATTTTAACTGCATAAATGTAAATCTTCCTTTTTTACATCTCATTTTTGTAAGATAATAATTTACTTGACGTTGTTGTGCACTTCTAGCACCAGTAGGCTAAAAAAAATATCATATGCCAATCTCATTGTCTAATAAAAGTTACTGCTCCCACCATATTTTGTGATTTTCTTATAATTTTGTGAATATCAGGTAGTGCAACAACTTCATTACCATTAATTTCATAGGTAGTCACTGTACATGATGGAGGAGGTGAATCAGTAGTAATCATCCTTTCATTATCGTTTGTAGAATTATTATTAGTATTAAATGGCACCTATAATAAATAATTAAAACAAGGATTTTATTAATCAAATATGTATATTACATTTTGATTAGATGGAATATTTGACATTGTTACAAGATTACTATTTATTGGCATAGATTCATTACATTTTACTGGAATACCCATGATAGTTGTTGGACGGATGGAACAACTTGGTATAATTATAGAATTAGTGGAATGTTGTTGATTATTTAATGATTGAATGGGTGGTAAAGATTGGCTGTATTGGTCTAGTGGAGATGAAGAAATGGCTTGATTATCATTATTATTGGGATTGTTATTATTTTGTGGATCCAAATATATCGGTGGTAAAAGACGAATTTTATTTTTTTCGTCATCTACGGGCAAACTTGTTACAGATATTCCCAATTTTATAAGTATGTCCATTATCTCTTCCATAGAAACATATTTTAAATCATTACCAAAATGATGAATTTTTTTAATTGCCGTCAAATAATCAAACAATATTTGGTTATCTAATGTTTTAAATGATATATTATTCTGAAGTGTAGCTAGAAATTCTTCATTCAAGTGTTCAGACTCAATATTATCACAACTAAGTATTTTAAGAAATGACATCCAAGGAACAATACTTTTATTTTCAAATATAAAATAGGTTAGTTCAGGTTTCTAAACAAAAAAATTCACTTCAATAAAATATTAACTAAAAATTTATGCAGTTATTTTTATTTATTATTATATAGAAACTGATAAGATAATATGAGTATGGATATATATATAATATATATACAATAATTTGATGAAGTAGTTGTCTTTTAGGGTTGTCAACAGGTTCATTCTCAATATCAATTATATTACTCCAAACTATTTTACTAAGATATTGTTGGCTATTTAATGCACTAAAGCTATTAAATATTTCTAGTGCTTCAGCTTTTGATATGTATGAACAAACTTTTACATCATTGTTAACTATACCCATAATTTTTAATTTCATTAAATGGGGACCACATAATCTTCTAGAAGATATTCCACTTTTTGATAGATAATAGTTTGGCTGTGATAATACCTAACAACAATAATATAATGAACTAATCGAGTAAATAGAATTTTACATAATATTATCAAATAGTAACAATTATTATTAAAAAAATGTATAATGTAAGTTAAAAACAAATATATATAAAATTTATATGTAAAATAACCATCTATTTAATATGAACATATGTGTAGTATGGTTTTTAAAGTATATATAAATATTTGTATTGATATATTTATATATTACTTGATATACAACACGTAAAACTCTAGTTACTTCTGGCATGATCATAACTTCAACGTTATCTACTAATAATGGATGTACAATAACATAATCTGACGGCTCATCACCCATAACTCATATGTATACCAAATTTTAGCAAAATATTTAATTGGATATAAAATTTTGGTTTTTTATTTTGACGATTAATTTGTTGCTATTTAAATCTGTCAACAAATAAAACAATACACTAAGTAACCGTAACTAACACCAACTATTTTATTTTTCAATATTTTTCCAACTATTAGTTATTTGAATATGCCATATCAATTGTATTCTATTGTTGTTGATACAAAACACTCTAACAGAATCTTCCCATGAGTACAACATTCAACTAGCTGTGTACAACTCTAATTTATATACAATAATCACACTACTATTTGTAACTTTATTTATGTGAATAGTAGCTGTGAATAATATTACTTTTTTATATATATATGAATATTATAAAAAAGTTATTATCAAACATTCTGCATAACTACAGTATATTTTAATATTTATACTAATGTGTTATTTTTACTTGTAAAATACTTGGTTGCTATATTTAATATAGATGGTATCTTTTGACAAAAATAAGTAAATAAATAAATCTTCTATACACATATGACTGATTGTTAAAAATTTATGGTAGTAAGTATTTAATCATTTGCATAACTAATTGACATTAGTTTACCCATTAAATATACATTAACTAATTAATTAAATATAAATATAATTTAATCCTATAAACATTTTTAAACTATAATTTTATACACTAAATATTATAAAATTTAGTTTATCCATTTGTAAAATAGTTTTTAGTTATATTAATAAGAGATAGTATCATTAAATTTATATAAAAAAAAATGAAATATCACCAAAAGATTAATGTTTGTAAAAATTATTTAATTGTCATATGAAACCGTAGTATAATGGAGTGAGTGTACATTAATTAACACAAATAATCGACATTAGTTTATCTATTTAAAATAATTTAACTGATTAAATTTAATTGTATTAATAATAAGATAATTTAATTACTTAGAGGTTGTAACAATAGACTTTTATACATCAATAAATTAATTAATTATAACATTTTATTTTATACAACTTTATATTGTTTACTGTTTAATAAACTAATTTAATAATTATAATAATTAGTTATTAAATGTAATCATTAATTAAACAATTAATATGGCAGTGTTAGGATTATAATCCTATTTTTATTGGTGTAATAGCAAGCAAGTGGTAGATTATTGAATATCAAAAGAAACACTTTTATATTTAAAATGAATACAAGATAGACTAAATAGGTAAAGAAAACAATTTCAATGTACTACTTTTTTATTTTAGATAGAGCAGCAAATTTTGCAGCCTCTAATCGTGTAACGAACCATTCAACTTCTTTAATAAGCCAAAATCGATCTCGAGATTCAATAAAGTCTTTTTGATTTGAAATGACTTGGGATCGTTTTGTAATTGTATCAGAAAGTCCACTTACACTTGAACGCTTATATTCAAGAAGTTGAGTTTGTAATTTACTTTTTTTGTTTATCATATCTTTTCTTGCTTCTTCTTTTAGATTGGAAATCAAATTTAATACAAAATTGGCATCTAATCCCAACTTTTCTTGTAAATAATCAATTGATTTGACAGCTTTCGCAGTATCTTCAGCTATTTAAAATAAATAATTTACATGTTATTAAAAAAAGAGTTAAACAATTTTTTAAAAATAAAATTATATAATAATAAAATATATATAAGTAATTAAAATAGATATTTATTTATTTACTTAGTTTAATATATCATTAAAATAATTGATAAAAGTATTTTATTTATCATGTTAAAGATAGAGAAAAAAAATATTAAATTTTTAACACTCTATATTATAATAATTATAATCTTTAATACGTGAGAATTTCTTTAATGATCCATCAGTATTAACAAACAATTCAGCATTAGATTTTTGATATGGATTTGAATTATCATGATCACTATAAACATTATATAACTATGTATAATATATTAAAAAAAAACTTTTTTACTTATTTGAATAAATATCACTGATGGGATTGTTACTAGAACGAAATAATTTAAACCTTTTTATTAAAGGATTCAAATTATTCATAGTATCATAATAAAAAACATTTTTATTAACTGCGTTATAAAAAGCTTCATATTTTAATCTTTGATTTTGATCATATATCTTTGAATTTTTAAATATTTGAGGACTATTGCTAATTATATATGGATCAGTATAATAGGGGTTAAATAATTCAGTATAATGTTGTTGGTAAAAAGGATAATTAACAACTTGATCATAGTAATATGATGATGATGATGGTGATAATGATGGTGTTGATGGATAATTACTTTTATAAAGATTATTGTAGTTATTATTATATGCATTATTGATAGCAAGATATTTTGCCGCTTCTAATTTTGTCACAGTAGAAGTTATATCATCTAACAATGCAATATCTTGTTTATAGAGCTCATTTTCTTTTTTCTTTATCTGCATATAACTAATGAGTTTTTTATTTTCATTAGGAGATACACCTTGATTTGTTTGCAACTTTTCACGAATATTTTCTATATCTATCTCATTTCGTAAAATATTATCTTGAATTTGTTGTCTAAGAGCGTTTTTTTGTGTTATAAATTTTTCAGGATATATATTTAATTTTCTTTCTAATTCATCAAGATTAGTAGTTGATGCTGTTATAACATCTGATTCATCATGATTAATATTAAATCTTGGATTTAAATCTATTTATATTAAAATTTTAATTTACATTATATATATAAGATACCAATAAAAGACTTTTTATGCAGAATATAATTACCATTATTTATTTTATTTTGCGTATTATTATTATCATTGATACTATTATTATTTTTCACAACAGTATATGTGGTAATATTCTTTTGTTTTAATTTATCATTTTTGATTGAAACATTATCTGATTCTTGATCTTCAGTAATATCACTACTTTTTTCAACCAAAAATGGATATATTTTTGTATAAAATATACCATATACTAATATAAATAGAATGAAAGAATTTTTAGACATCCCTAATGGGATATTTTAAAGTTGGATCACAAAATTATTGTAATAATATTTTTTAATTTAATTGCGGTAGAGAATGTGAAAGTAACAATTCTCTATAAAAATATGGAAACGGTAGATGATGTTTTTAAACAAAGAGACGCTTTTTAAATTTTTAAAGAAGATTTTCCATGACAATATAATTTCTTTAAAGGAAAGACTTTATTTAAGCACATGGTGATTAATTTGGCATCCAAAACATCAAATTTATACAACGTTTTTCAAATGAATTCTTTGAATAAACAATCTATTATTGTTACTTTAAATAGGTATGTAAAAGTATTTTTAAAAATACTATTTTATTAATTTATATTCTTATAGTATTAAATTTAAAGTTTCTAAAATTATAAATACGATTTTTATCTAATAATAAATGATTTGTTGGTAGATAATTAATTTTTAAATAGTAAAATCATCTTTTTTTAAACCATTTAAATATGATTTATGCTGATGTATATTTTCTTGCTAAAATTATAGACCAAATTATATTATAATTCATTTGTATTATCAATAAAATTTTATAGATATATTTGTAAAAATTCATATATTAATCATATTTTTATGTAATATTAAGTTAATAAAAAAGATATATATATATATATATATATATGTATAAATAGATAAATAAAATCATTAAAAGTTCTTTTTTTATAATATTTATTAAAGTCAAACATTTGCTTTAATATATTACCTTTTTTTATGATACAATAAAAATTTTAATTGTTCTTTAATTCCCAATGCACCACTGACCATTCCATTTTCCAATTCTAATCTTAAGTAAAATCACATCCAATCTGCAATAGTATTTGAATATATTTTTATGAATAGTCAATAAACATCATAGAAACAGTGGTTGTTTTATCAAAAAATTTTAGTGAAAATAATATGGTGATAATATAAGAAGCCGTGTAATTATGTAGCCTATATCAACTTAAAATATTAATAAAAAATAATTTTTTTTTAAGAAAAAATAAAATGTATCTATCAATGACATTGTAATGTGAAGTATTTTAAAAACTTTAATCGGTTTATGTGGTCCAATTTTTTAAACTAAATATTCTATATTTAATTTCATAAATAGTTAAAGTATTAATACAATAACTAAATATACCTCAATATATATATATTTTATAGTAAAAATTAGAGTAATCATTTCATTTATAAAACTATAGACAGATAAATAAATTAAACTCAATAGAAAGTAATTTTTGATTACCATGATCTGAAGTAAAGCACATTTATAGTAAAATAGATATAAAAAATGATAGATAAAAATTAATTGCAATCTAATGTGATATCTATATAGAACAAAATGTATCTTTTATTAAATAAAACAATCAGTCATTTTTTCTAATCAAATACATTTTTATACTAATAATTTATTTGTTAAAACAACTATTAAAATAAAATAGTATTTTTTAATAAAAAAATCTTATAAACTAAATTGATAGTTATATTTGTTGTAAAAATGCATCATATTTAATTTTAAGCAATTCAAGTAAAGGTACAATCTGTATTTCTGCCCATATTGGGGTTTGATCAATATTAAGGTTGTAATTCTCACCCCATCCTTTAACCAAGCTTACTTTTATGACACAATTTGCAATAAGCGAGCAAAAATCACCATATCCATCCATTCTTGAATCATTTAAAATCTTTTCTCCATATGAAAAATCATATATCTATATTTTATTTTTAAAAATTAAAATACACGTAGTAATAAAATCAATATTTAAAATTACATGTGTCGGTTCATTTGAATTAATTCTACAAACATAGTAGATAGGTAAATTTTTTTTTCGGTTGTAATTTTCACTGTGTACAAATACAGAATATAACGAGCGATTGGTAAGTACTATATTTTTGGATTCCAATTCAAGGACAATACCATCACCGAAATGTGACACACATCGTTTAGTCTAGTTTTATATGTATCCATATTAATGATAGAATATATCTCAATTGAATAAATATAAAGAATATGTTACTTTATCAGGACAATTCTCATCAATAATTGACCATAATGATACTCCATTAGATTTACTTAAACTTGTATAACCATCTATGCATAAACTTGGTTTTTTTATTTCAAGATGAGTGCCCATTTTTTGGTCATAAATATAAAAGTAGATACGATACCAACATTGTGAATTTATATTTTCTAGTGTAGCATATAAATGATTTTTACACTTTTTGCAATCATTAAAATGTTCACGGCAGTAATTTGCATTTAAATGCTGTTTAATCACTTAAATTGTATTTTTATCACAGTAAAATATAATAAATTTACATTGCTGTGTATAATTGAACCCATACA